>JAOYSI010003171.1:0-15381 GCA_025775065.1 Hiodon alosoides
CTTTATAAAACTAGTAGCACCCAACAGATGAGACATCCCGCTAATGCCTTTAATGTATCCTTAAAGGATGACAACCTCGCCCCAGGCAACCAACGCTCGATGAGGCAAAGATGAGGTCTGAACAAAGTTTAGTCACAAGACTAAACACAAAAAGATGGCACAGTGCTAGCATCTCTAAACCTCCACAAGGTCAAAAACGGGATTACTTTATTCTGCTCCTGCAGTGGAGATTTCCTAGTCTCGTGACCAATTGGAGCTGATTGCGGAGCAGGTTGTGGGCTGCTTGCCCTACCCTGCTTTAAAACAGAGAATCCCAGCAAATTCACAGCATTAACACAAGTGTATAGACCGAAGCTGGAAGAACTATGTCTCTCATGAAGCAAAGCTTCAGCAAAGTCAGCAAAGTCGAACTGATCGATGGAAACCTATGGATACTTTGCAGATCTATTGGAAAAGCCGCTGTTTCAAGAAAACAGATGCAGACCCCCGGGAAACATAAACTCTCTCTTCCACATCAGCAGTCAAGCTACCAGAAAATTCAGAGGCTTAACAGACGCTGTTTTACATGCCGATGGATCCATCTTACTCACATTTCCCCATATAAAGTCCAATTGACGCCATACTAGAATGACCGCAAGACCTAATAACAAGTACTATTACCACATATTTGAGAATGTCAATCAGGAGCTCTGTACAGGAGGTTCAGTGTCAACTGGAGGATATGCCTTTTAGGTTGTTTAACGATTTAAAAATTTGTCCAGCGAATGTGATTATGTCTCTCTGTCTCGTGTCCTGTGACGGACTGGCATCCTGCCCTGGGTTCACACTGCCTCACGTCCTCGTGTCTGCTAGGCTAGGCTCCGGCACCCAAATTGTGCTGAATTGGATAAGCGGTTGTGGAAAATGAATGAATAATTTAAATTCATAATTCAAAACTTCAAAGAGGCCAGCCAGAACAAGCAATGCACTCATCTTATTCAAATTTGCTGATTTAGAATGGGACCAAGTGTCAACTTGTCAAACAACTTTGCCAACCCACTAATATGATTTAATATTACTGTATATAGTAGCATTTTCTATTTTCTGTAATCTTATCTGTAGTATCTTATTTTATAAGTTATGTAAAGCACGATTAACAGGTTGCAAAAATTTGATTTTGTCCTTGCCTAAGTTAGAACTTTCTCCGTAACATAGAAACCATACTTGTTAATACATACTTACAGTTCCATCTCATCTGATTGAAAAAATACAATAAATAAATAAAACTCAAACCCTTAACATATATGGTTTCTAAATATAAATCTGACAATATGCATAATATGTAAGTAACAAAATATTTTAAAGAATGATTTTAACAAAAACTTCTTTCTGGTTCCTACCGTAAGTTGAAAATGTAACATGAGTAGAATCTGTATTACCAGTTACACATAGTCATAACTAATGAAACCCAGCCAGCACTGTGAAGCAGGACTTAGCAACAAAGCTGGCAAAAAAAGAGACATTCAATAGCATCGTCTGGGTGACGGGTCAATGATCCCACCAAATGTAGACGAAATATTCCGCTCCAAAAGCTGTCACACTTGAGGACTCACTTAAGACTACACTACTGCATAACAAGCTCTTACAATTTATCTTCCTTCCTGTTCTTCCCAGGTTTCTTTGATATGATTAAAAAGTGCAAAGGGTTTTTTATCAAGATCTACACGTTTTTTTTGTCCCAAAAGACATTCAACATGATGGCCTATGCTGTCATTTAAAAAAAAAGTCTCAAGGATGACAATTCCTATTGATTTGCTGCCTCGTCTTTCAAGTTATACAACCATGAGGACTGGTTTGTTTGGTTTGTCATCTGCTTCAAAATTATTCAGTTTGCGGCTCATACATATGGATATGAAATGTTCTATTTTGTATAAAAGAATCCTCTAGCCTGGCGGAATCTACTGCCTTGAGACCTGCGAGAGAGACAAGTTTCTTTCGAAGAGAATGCATGGATTCGGTCCGCCCAGTGAGCCTTGTTTAAATTTGACCTTTAATACTCGTCAATACTTATCATTTGGTGAAAGAAATGCCTTTTAGATATTTGGGGGAAATTTTTTTAACAATTCTAAAAAATCAACAGCATGAACAGCAGTATTATCTGAATATTTATGTTTTTAGAGAGCTCCTGAATGATAGTCAAAGTTCTGACAATTTAACCAGGATTTTCTACTTATGGATATGCAAATATAAATATGGGTATGATGTTCCAGTGACTGCAATTAAGCACTGGGCCAATTATGTCTAACGACAGGACATCACACCGTGAACATCTCTGGATAGGAACACAACGACAGATTTCCATTTTTATTAACACAGCATGTTGATTGAGATCAATTCATCAGATTTTGTTCATAATTCTGGCATGCTTTACTCTGAGGTCCAAAACTTAACTAAACAGACAAATGGCGCTACTGCGTCAGTTAATGGTTGTCTACTGTGTATATAGAAACATAGTGCCCCCAGTTATTTTTTTTCCACTGCAAAAAGTATGCAGCTCAAAAAGTATTTCCCCGATCAGAATACTGCATAATAGTGACAATATTATGTCGTGCAAGGCTTCAATCAGTACGTATAGTTTCCCAATTAAGTATCGTTAAGTATTTAAATAAAACAAAATAGGTTGCGTGTGAAGAACGTGTGAAGGTTTCAATGAGCTCTGACAATGAAATACTGCCCCATATAATTTACAAGGAACCCATTCTTCAGAAACACTTCCTTTGTAAGAGTGAAAAATAGTAAATTAAACCACATGACAATGGGTGCAGTTAATATAACCGTGGCAATGTTTGGAAAATGTGTGTGATGTGGTCCAACATGAAGATGCAACCTACTTATTCATGACGTGCTATCCTTTCCTTTGCTGCCAATTTAATATTATTTTAACTATTACTTCTCTAATGTAATGCAAAACTATTCAATTAAAGATATTTAATGGAGAGGGGAAAAAACAATTTTATGAAAGAATTTATTGCCTTGGTTAGTCCATGTGACATATGAGGAGCAGTGCTATGACCAGGCTACTGCCCTAATACCCAGAGATTCATGTCATTAAACCCATTCGTTCAGGCTGGTGTAATAATTGCACTTGTTTTTTTTTAAGCATGGACTACCTAAAGAAAATTGTTCTCTTTGCCGCGGTGTTATGTCTTTGGCAAATTTCCGTATTCAGCAGCTGAGCAGCTGAGTGGTTGAATACGGAAGTCTGCGATAAATTATTCATGGTCCAAGAAATTATGAACACGGGGGCTTTTAAAAGCCAGGCTTCTTTTGACAGTCAATTAGCCTTTAGAGACTTTGATAGCCAAACCAATTACTAATCCATCGAGCTAGAGAGGTGACAGGTAGTAGCGGAGTGACTGGAGGCACAAGTCCCTTGGCAAAGTGGACTTCAGTATGGTTGGTGAAAACGTGACGCCATTCAAATCATTAATGATACAACACTACTGCATGACACACAGTGATCACAACGGTCAGAGATCTGGCCTCACGTCCATTACCTTGAAGCCCAAAGTAATCGCAATTGCATGCATATAAGTTAATCAATTTGCTGGCTGCATATACCTTAGATGAGAGAAATATAGACCGCTAGGGTCGTCTAATAGGTTTGACTGTTTAACAAGCTGGAGGTTCGACTGTTTAACAAGCTGGAGTGAGGTCAGAGAGACCAGCTGATACTCCGTCAAAAAGCGCTAAGACGATTAGTGGGGAACTGACCGTCTTGATCGTTGATAGGGCAATTACTGAATAATATAATTTTGATAAAGGGACCATGCCATACCAAAGACTATGCCATTGGTTAAAACCCTGGGCACAGGGAAACAGCAGTGTACATCTAAAAACTTACATCAACCATGGCCGTATGCAGGGTTTAAAAAATACAGAGGTCCAAAAACTAAGTTTGCTAGCGGGGTTAGGGGGCGAAGAATATTGATTTCCCTGATTGACATATGTGCATTTTAAGACGCTGGATATTAATAGCTTTAAAACCATGTCAGTGTGCAGTAGCATTAATGATCTGTCAAGCAGTAATACATGAGAATCAGGTTTAATGCTGGAATGAATGATCCACACAACAGTATGGAAATACAGAAGGGGCTAAGCTATATGAATGTTCATTGTTGACAATACACCATCACATAGGAATTGCCTTAAATCATAAATGTTTCAAGGATTATTTAGCATGGATGTTAACTTTCAATTGAACGCCAATGCGATCCTTCTGTGTCCAGAGGCATCCCAGCGCCTGAGAACTTTTTCAGGATCCAGTGCTCTGTTTCCATGTACGTGTATCATTGAAAGTCCTGATAGTCTTTTAATTTTCGTCTGTGTCAGTAAAGAAAGAAAACACAGGGTAAATTGATATTTATTTGCAAATGTTATCGGCCTCTGCTAGGATAATCTTGCAATGAAAATAAAAATATATAGCAGTACCTCATCATTTTAACATGCATTTCAACCCTACACAAACTGTTACAAAAGAAAAGCATATCGTAATATCAGTCCGTCATCGGATGGATGGAATTAATGTTAGTTGGTAGCTAGCTAGTTTACTCATGATGGACGGCCACTGTTTAACAATGCGCGACCGAGGACAGGGGATGAATCATGGCAATGAACTACAAGCAGACAACTAGTAAAATTCTCTAGTTACCTCATATTGCTTCGGTGGATTAAGATGCCTGGCCTGCCCGGTTTGTTGACAAACACCCCCAGCCGATTTCATTGGTCAACTCAAGCAAGCAGTCACTTGAGAAGATCTTTGCGTTGTAGGATCTTTGCGGCATCAAAGAGTTATTATTAGGCAATTATTTTATGAACTTTTAATATAAACCTTGAAAAAAAATACCGAGGTCCGGACCTCGGTGTCCTTAATGGTGGATACGGCCATGACGCAAGGTAAATCATGTCAGAGTGACTTCTTCTGACTAACGCCAAGTAGGATTAATCATGCTGAATTGCGGCCGCGTCCTCTGATGCAATCTGACTGGAACTGACAGGTATGCCAGTCCAACTCAGATTTATCCGGAAACCCCTCCTCAGAAAAAGGGGGGAGGGGAAAAGGTGCATATGATGTGTTCTGCTGCGACAGGAAACAGCAAAGGCTGTGCCCCAGTGTCGTTTGTCACCTGCATATGCAGCCCTGCTGACATCAATCACTCAATTCCCCAAATGCCTGCCTGGTGCCCAAGGCACCTCCCATGTTGTTAATTTACACAGAGAAGAGCACACATATTGTTTGAGTTTACAATACTGGGGGAGCCTTGCTTGGCCTAAGCCTCTATTTCCAAAAGCTGTAATTAGGCCTGGTCCAAGGCCTAGGCCAAAGGGACCCTTCGACCGGCTGACTTGCCCTGTCATCTCTCTCGAACCTAGGAGATGTCTGCGACTGATAGGTACCATCAGCTGCCAAGGAAACAGTGATACACTTTGGGTGTGTCCCTTCATTTACCAGATCATCTGCCACACCAATCAAGGAGTGCCACCCTGATAATTATTTAAGGAAAAATCGTCTCAGACCAAATAACACCACAGCAAGAGCAGCAATTAAAATAAATTCTAATGATGTTACAGCCCAATGAGTTCTAACGTCCCATGTCATTTCCCCACCTAATGGCAGCAGTCAGGTGTTTTACTGGGACTACACTGCATCTCTAAAACGATAATAACGTCCTCTAGAGAAAACAATAATTAGGCCTATCCCATTCATAGCAAAATCCAATGTACATCAGCAGAACTTATAGTTGCATGCTGCCAAACAAAAACAAATTCAAATGTATAATTTGCTGAATTTAAAGGATACGTCCATTATGCATCTATCACAATATTGTTACATCATTGCACGTGACCTCATCGACCTCATCAGGTCTAGTGAGAAAAGTTTCCATCCAGTTTCCATTTCATGTGCTCTTGCATGTCGCAAAATGTGCTTTTCACAAGGCAGCGCAAGTCATTTCAAAGTAAGCCCCTCTCAGCCATGCAGCATAATTCAACACGATGAGCTAACTCGCAGACGTCAGTCTGAAACTACTGCAAGCTCTCCCCATGTCAACGCCAGCCAGTAGGCCCTCCTGATCAATAGCTAACTCCCCTAATGCAGGATTTAAAACACCTCTTCCCAGAAAGGATGCCTTCACCTTACTGACAGTTAATCCAGTTACCGAATCAGGGCCTAAGCAATTGACGCCCATTTAAAGTTAATGCCACAAATGAAAAATGAAAAAGGGGTCTACATGGAAAGGTCAAATGAATATTTCTGTGCCTGTACTTATGACTTTTGGAAAAGACTATACTGTTTGAAATAAGTTTCTGGGCCATTTAAAAGAGTTGTTCTGAGAGAACCCATAAACACCAGTATTGAGCACAAACTCAAAGGTTCCACTTTGATACCCAGTTTCTTCGGCAAAAAAAACAACAAAAAAATACAACTTAATGAACACTGAATGTTAAGCAGAGAGGAAACGACCATGACTACAAGCACCAGTTAGCTGATTTCCAGACCAGATTCTAGCTAAATACATCAATCATTTATTTGCACAACTATTTATGCTAATTTGAAAGCACCTGTTGATAAGCAACATGTATCACTGCAAGCCCTATCATATGTCTTTGCATACTTTGGGTATGCTGGCAAGAGTCATATGGTTTGTACTCAGTTATCATCATTTGATTGCTTTGTCATCTTCATCTGTTGGTTTTCACAGATCTTCAAGTGCTGCTATTGAGACAGTTCAGAGTGGGATTCCAGCATTCTGTCCTGATAATCACTGAAACAAATTCATTGTGAAATTGCATATATAAATTATGGTTATATTTTTCCGGAAAAAAAACAAAAAAAAACAAATGTGCATGAAAGCTCAGTTTCTGCACAAATTATTGTCTGTATGTGAACTCTATTAAGAGTAAATATAGAAAGAAATCTAAAAACCTGAAAAGGTTTGCCACCATGCTTCCTGTATCTGGTGGCATTTAATTAAAAAAAAATTATTAAAAATAAAACTTTATATCTGACTCCTGTTTCCAAATATGAGTCTGGAATTCAACCACATGAGCCTGGAACAATCAGGAATTTCCATTTCATTAACACATTATTTAATGCAATTAATGCCATTACACTCACTCAGGTCTAGTCAGCTTGTCCCACCACTGAGTAGCCTAACTGGCACGACTGAAATGTTTCACCATTTTACTGAATTGCAACATGCATCTCGATCCATCTAGCTGAACTCGCCACACAAATGCACTCATCTGCAAAAAGTTTTTTAAAAAGGGTAAAAATACATTTTAATAAAGTTTATAAGAATATTAGTATTTTAGAAAGGGGTACTGAAACACTACATGCTGCACCTGTCTCAACGCAATGAGAATGCATCACTGAGAGGAACAGCCACTTAACCTGCAACATAAATTCAATTAGAGACGTGGCAGTTAGGGTACATGTGTAAGATAGCTGCAAACACATGGAACTAGAAAATATAAACTCCTGCATACAGCTTCATTGGTTGAACGGAATATCCTTACGCATTAACATGCACGAACATATCCGCTGTTGTAAAAGCACATAGAAGCAAAGAGCGTGTATGGAGTCAGCAATGTATACCATATGCTACTATGGTAACTGCCTATTTATACTAGCCTATACAATGCATTGAATCGGGAGTTATAAGGACCTCATAATATTTCTAAACATAAACTGGTCCGTTACATGTTGTAATCCGTTTGTTCTGCAAAAGAAAATCGCAAACTAATTAACATTATTTATTCAAATTCATTAAGTATTAGATTTCCGTAAACGCCAATCTAATTCTGGGGTCGCAGAAAGACGGAGCCTCACAAGGGCAAGACGCCGGTTAATCGCAGGACATTAAACTGACAGACAAAAGGACACAGCAACGCATCCATACACAGGGCCAACTTGGCAGTTTGTATTCCACCTAACTCGCAAGTCTTTGAACTAAGTGAGGAAAGCGGCGGACCCAGCGGAAACCAAAGCGAACAAGGAGATAACAGACAAACTCCACACAGACTCGACAGGGACCTGAGTCAGATTCAAAACCAGGACTCTACCGCCATCAGGTAAAACGTATTGTTTGCGTAAAATTGAACGTAATAGAGATTTTTAGAACAGCTTCCAAAAACGCACACATACACTAACGTAAACCCGCATTTCATCAATTCTTCATCTGCATTTAGACAACAAAAGCATTCCTCGATTCTATCGTTCTGAACTAGCCAGATAAATGTTTCCATCACTACATGATTAAAACACATACTGTGCGGTAGACGTCTGTTTCTCTCAGTAAAAGTAACGGAAGCAAAAAATGTTTAGCGACCAAACGCCTAGGTGGAATAAATTGATCCCCCTCTCATGACACCAAGCTGGTTACTGCTGAAGACCCATTGACAGTGCACATGCATGAAAAATGTTACTTCTAAATGAGCCAAAATAAAATCCTACAACGGACGTCTTGCAATAAAACCAGATGTACCGTAATTATAAAATTACCCGTGGGACTGTAAGCCTGTCCATTCAACGTCAAAATATTTCAGAAAGCGGGGTAACAACTGTTTTTTTTTTTTTTTTTTTGGGGGGGGTTAAATTATATCCAAGCCAAACATATCACATTCTATCTCACCTTTACCGAATGATGCTCCCATTCATAGAAAGACCTCAGGGGAACAATAGTAATTATTGATATACGATAAATTCGAGGTCTCTATAACATTGAACGGTTAAAAATCATCACTGATTCGAAATTTAGGTCACTAGGCAGCAAAGTCATAAGCATTTGCTACACCAAGAAACCCGCCTTGGGTAAAGAATCAGTATTAAAAGGGTTCCTGTTCCAGTGCATATTCCCTGCAAGATCAACGAAACCAAACCCATATTAAATCTGGACGTGAACATGAAAGAAAGAAAAAACATTCAATACGCATTTCAACAACAACAGAAGGCAAAAAAATATTGTCGTAAAGCGGTAAAAACCCTGGCTCGGTTTTCTTCGAAGAAACGTATCACTCGGGTTCTGAACATCACGCGGAGTCGCAAGACGTGTGAGAATAAAATCAACTGGAATGACATTGCACTTACCAAACAGCTATCCCGGGGAACGACGCTCTCCTCTTCTACCCCGTGCGCTCTTTCAGAAATTCAGTTAGAGCAGAACTGTGCTGTCATTCCCTACTTGAGACACATTCGTTGGATTTCGGGCGAGAGAGCGAGAAGAGACACCAGCCGAGTGGGACCACACAAATCGCACGACCGCTAGACCGTGTCACTGCGGCGCGCACAGCTACAGAGGCAGCAGCGCTCGCGCTCCACTCTGGTCCGTACCAACTCCGCTCCCAGACAACACATATCTAAGAGCCCATCCTTAGACGTTGATGCTGGACAGAGTACGTAGAGCGACATCTTCTGGAAGTAGTCGGGAAAGAAGAGTTCTGCGATTTCACCGTCAGGTCCTTCATAGATAATGACATTTCCAACATGTGTGTCCTAATTCGGCTTTCCGAACTGCGAATGAGTACAAATGCAGCACGATCTGCTAAACTTTTTGTTTTGCTGACGTATGTATTAATTTATTAATATATGCATTGACCTGGAATGTGGTGAGTATATTATTGACAAATGTATTTGCCAATTTACATGTTTTGATATAAGCATTTAAAAGAAAACCACTGACATTTGCCATGATTGACAAAATATCAGTTAGGGGGGACTACATCAGGGGGCAATTGAGGAACAACAACGATGACCTTGGCGTGATTGCCTCCTCTAGATATCTTTCAAAACTCTTGTATAGTTCTCAAAGCATAAAAAATGAATAACAATTAAAATAGTCATGTGTAAATATTACATCAAAAGCAAAGGTTATGGCAGTGAAAATCAGTCAACTTTCACTTTTTGTGCATGCTTCCACAACCATAGCCCTGATGAGAGCCTCCCTGTCAGTCAGTTATGTCCTTACCATCTTATCTACATGGCGATACGAAACCGAAAAATTGACCCAGAATTTCCATTTTATGCTTGAAAGAAATCTGTTTTGCTCACATGACCCAAGCATTGCTTTATGTTTAAATACATTTTAAAAGACAGGAAGAGATAAGGTCCATAACAGAATTGCTTGAGTAGTGAAGTAAATATCGAGTCTTATAAATGAGTAAAAACTATGTATGTCTTTCTGGCTATGAGTCCTCAAAGGAACTAAATAATAGTAATTTTAATAATAATATAACATCCAATAGCTTGCTATATAAAACTGGTATTTTACTGTTATTGTTTTTTCTCCTCCTTGTCTCCTTTTCATTTTCTTGTGCTGAGAACCGCTCATTTGGTTCATCTTTTACTTTTAAAATGACTTGCTTCCTAAAGGGAACTAACAGCTCTGATTGGTTATTATTTAACTACCCCTGTACCACACCTATTTCTTGATAACTAGTTCCAGCCAACTCTTTTAACATTTCCGTTTAACATTAGCTCTACCATATATCACCAGTGTGACACTTGCTTGGCTATGCCTCAGTTTGCCAGTACGTGCGCATAGCACCCGCATTAGGGCAAAATAACACCACGCTGATTTTGTAATATATCGGCCAAAAATGCGCCCCCACAGCCCACTCTGTGCAAAAGACATTCTTGGCAGTAGCACTTAAATACTGCACCTGTGTCAGTTGGTTTTAGATTTATATTTTTCTGCTGATATGCCATTGCTTACACTCTCCTTCCATGGACCTGTTGACAAAGAGTTTTCCAGAGCTTTTGGAGCAACCTCTGGCAACTCCTTAACCTGTGTGGTAATGCTGAAAACACAACTTCCCTAAGACACACAAGAGAATACCCTTATGGACTAACTGACATTTAAAGCACTAATAAACCAAATGTTATTGATTGACAAACGGCTTAATTCTGGAGAACGAGACAATAGCTGCATGTGACGGCAGTACACAGAGACACATAGGTACTGGTCTGTTTACCTGAAAGTGTTCTGATTGAATTAACAGGTTTACATGTTTTACACGTTTGAGAGCCATAAGCAATCAATCAATCTAGTTTAATTTGTTATGGCACATTTTTGTATGGCACAAAATGCTGAACAATTTGAATTTTTCAGAGAGAATTTAAAAAAAAAACCCAAACAGCTGAAACTGTAAAACGATTCCCTGAACCTAGAGGCGGTCAAGAGGACTCTTGGGAAAAGCCATAATAGTAGACACATACACAATAAGACTGAATAATAAAGTAAACAGTGAGGAGGTGAGTTGATATGTCAGCAGATTTGGCACTTTGTGGAAGGCTGGAGGAGTCAGCAACAGTGCACTACAGGTGGTTTGTTCTTCTGCTGCCAGGACTACACTAGAAAAGATACCCTTCTTCAGATTGGCCACAGCTTATCTCTCCCATACCAGGGAGATAGGGAGGGAAAACATTAGGGAAAAAGCTAAATATGGTTAGCAGCTGACAGCTGACAGGAGAAAGATCTTTGCACCTGAAGATTCTATGGCCTCATGCCATCCTCTATCTCAGCACCTAAGATGGCCAAAGGATAGAACAGATAGGGTTTGTAAATATTGATATTGAGTCTGACAAAATATGGTAAACTATTCCACAGTAGAGTTCTGTATGAGAAGGCTCTTCTGCCAGATATCGTTTTTTGCTACTATTGGCAAGTCTCTTGTGAGCAAACTATCTACAGGGATTGTATGGGAATGGGAGGTCTTTTAAATACAAATTTAAATGTCTTAAAAGGGAGAAGTAACACCTTGAATTTAGCATTCTGCTCTATTGGTAACCAGTGAAGTGATACCTAGCCTCTTGTGATATAGACATATTTTTTTGTCCACATCGCAACACACATTCATGTATGTCAGGCTGCAGTACAATAATTGCATGTAGCATAATTTCCTTCTGGGGTCAATCTTGTCATCTGCATCAGTAATTAAAATTAATAAAATATTAATTAATAATATTAATTACATTTTATAAATGCCATTTGCACTAGTTTCAACTAATTCTATTATTTTCTCGCTAATATCAAATTTTGGTAAGGGAAGAATATAGACAGTAATAGACAGTGTGAAATAAAATTTTATAAACATTTTTTAACATCATAATATAAATTAATGTGTCATCTATAGCAAGACACCCAGAATTACTGGAGAAAAATGATTCCTTATAGGCCTTATATTCCTTAATATATAAAAATGACCAAACTGTGACTTGCTACTAAAAATGTGCATTATACACAATATGAACAAAAGTACTGGGACACCGACACATTACATCTACAGGAGCTTTTATGACATCCCATTATAAATCCATCAGCATTAATATCAAGTTGGTCCCCCCTTTGCAGCTATAACAGCTTCCACTTTTCTGGGAAGGCTTTCTACAAGATTTTGGAGTGTGTCTGTTGGAATTTTTGCCCATTCTTCCAGAAGAGCATTTGTCAGGTCAGACACTGATGTTGGACGAGAGGGCCTGCCTCGCAATCTCCGTTCTAGTTCATCCCAAAGGTGTTTCGATAGGGTTAAGATCAGGGCTCTGTGCAGGCCAGTCAAGTTCTTCCAGACCAAACTCAGCCAACCATGCCTTTATGGACCTTGCCTTGTGCACTGGGGCATGCTGGAACAGAAAAGGGCCTTCCCCAAACTGTTTCCATAAAGTTGGCCTAGGCCCCTTAGTTCCACCGAAGGGAAATGTTAATGCCTCAGCTTACCTAGACATTTTGGAAAATTCTACGTTTCCAACTTTGTGGAAATCTTATTCAAGGAGTGCAGCAATACTACAGAATGACAAGGTCTCTTCTACTGGTGAAACACTGCTGTGCAGACCCAGTCATGTTTCCCATCACCACAAAACAGTGGGAAAACAGGCAGAATGGTGGATTGAAACTACATTAGTTGAAATGTATGTTAAAACGACATTTAAAAACATCAAACCGAACGTGTAAACTGAATTATGACTGTCACCCCCTGATCCATTTCCCATTGTGATGGGGCGGCTCCGAAACATCAGAGGCCCCTTTAAATTGCCACATGCCTCTGATATCCCATTTATAGAAAATTATTCAGCTGTGAAGGATCAAAGCTGTGAAATTCAAACACACAGTTTTCAGGCATGATACACTGATCCTGGAGTGGCAGAGCGGTGAAACTTAGTACCCTCAAAGAGACTAAATGTCACATAGTGACCACATTCTGAAATTTATATTTTGGTGTAAAACTTTGCTTTAAACCTCATTACTTTTCTTTTGTTGGATTGTCTTTTTTTTTTGCTTCAGTCCAAAAATCTAATGTATATGAGTAAATGATAAATATGTATAGTCATACCAGTGTAATACTGTACATTCTAATGTTTCAGGCTAATAGAGGTAAAGATATTTAGAAATATATACATCATTGATTAACTCATATATTAAAGTGAATCTGATTTTCTTGTTTTTACGATGCACCAGTAACAATTTGAATCACAAGTCACATACAGGTAGTCAGTAAAGCAATTCATAATGTGTATAAACATGTATAAACAAAAATCACAAATTTTGGTTGAATTATCAAACAAATTTGTTTGAATGACCAAACTACTTTAATCACGCCTCTGAGAAAAACAAAGTAAATCATTTTTCCAGTAAATAGCATGGGTGAATGCAGCGAGCATTGGTCGAAGACCGCTTGAGCAGCGCTTTGCATTAGTTGGAGAGGTCTAATTGAGGAGGCTGGCCAGTAGTATATTAAAGTAGTCTAAGTGGGATTTCAGCAGTGTCTGGACCAAGAGCTGTCTAGATTGCTCTGTGAGGAATGGATAGATCCTCCTATCGTTATTGAGGACGAATCTGCAGGATCGAGCCAATGAAGCGATTTGCTTCTTGATGTGATGTGAGACAAAGTTTCTCACCACACAGCACTTGGGCTGGTTTGGGGTTCATCAACGTATGTGCCGTTTATTTCTCCTATTTATTTCTTACACAACTTCCCAGGCCCTGATCGAAAAGTTCTTCTCAGTGTGGAGGTGGAAGTTATATGCAGATTGCTCTAATATTCAAACATCAGTGCTTGAATGAATGCAATCAATCCAGGAGGCCAAGAGATCCCTGGAAAAGCATGCAATGTATAAATCCGTCATGTGCTAGGTTTTTTCCTATATTGCAAGACAGGGGAAAACAGTCGTGATACGGATGAGAATATCTGGGCCAACAGAGCTTATTGAGGGACATATCATATCTGTTTTACACTGATGTGGCATTTCCATTGTGCATCATTGATTTGTGTATTTTTTCTTTCAGTTCTTACAGAATTGTTTTCCTTACTGAAAATAGAATAAACTTATTTTGAAGGAGATTGTTCTGTTGTACACTTTGGGGTAGGGGGTGTTTTAATGATATTCAGAATGGGTGGCTCACTGAACTTTTTATTTGAACATAATGATTTTATTGGCAGACCTCTATGATGTCTTCACAGGCCTCATCCATGGTCTCAAGGAGTATGGCTGGTCATCTGGATGATGATCACAAAATTTCTGACTGAACAAAATTCTTCAAAAGCACGGACAAAAGGAGAGTCATTGTGGACTTCATCAGATGAGTTGTTGCCTCTCAGATCCAGATCCTCTTCCCCCAATCTTCTCTCAGTGTTCTTCTCTCAATCCCAGAGAACATCAGTGTTCATGTGTTCATTACAATACAGAGATTTTGTAGGATGGTGCAGTAGTACGTGAAGTGCATACATGTAAAGTGTACAATAACATTACTGTTTTTTTTTTTTTGTGCTATTTAGCGACATAGCACTTATTCATTTTCACATCAATTTTTCTATCCAAAAGAATGATGATCACGATCAATTAAATTGTCGACTCGGTACATTTGGTTGGACTCATCGACCAGCATTGGCTATGTTCAGGCCGTGGTTGATTACACGGTCAACAATTGTGGATCTGATTTAATTTGGAATGTTTGTTGTAGGTTTTCTTATTTCAATATTTCAATGTGCACATGCACGCGCACGTGCACGCGCGCACATGCAAACCCCTTCCTCTCACTCTTTCTCTCTGAGCTTCCTCTGCCTTCTCTGAGGCTTCCCCAGATCTCCTTAGAGGACTTTGGCATGATTGATCAATTCAATATTTTGTGCTATTGTGTCTGCGTAGTCGCTGAAATAATAAACAAAATGGGAACTGATGTCCTTCAATTGCAAACAACGTGTAAATGAACTGTAGGTACAGCATTTTCTATTGCACCTCTTATTCACTGATGACATGTGTGTTAAGAGTTTTGTATAACTGTGCTGAGGCTATGTTATTCAAGTACAGAGAGTAGAAAGGTGTTAGAAGTTAGAAATTTTAGAAATTTA
>JAOYSI010003172.1:0-15381 GCA_025775065.1 Hiodon alosoides
CAGTCTGAAGTCCCTGTTCAGTCTGAACCCTGTGTGAATGTTTTAGTGTATTATTTTGTTCTTCAATGGCCTTTCTTCAATGGCAAGCCCATACCTTGAACAGACATTAACGTCAGTGGACCTTGGGAGATGGTGATGAGACAGGACCATAGCAGCTATACATACAACTGAGCAGCACAAGGTTTTCCTGTCATGTATAAGCCTTTAGACCTGATCATACTTGTGTAAAGTCCTCCTTGAGTTGGTTTTGAGAAACCCACGGGAGTGGAGAGACAGTAGCAGATGTATTTTAAGATCAAGCAGAAGCTGCTAAAAATTTAAACAGTTTATTCTGCAAGAAAATGTAAATGTTGACGTAGAAATGCACACATCATGGTACTGATGCCCTGACACAAAGAAAAATTTCCATTCCAGTGACTTCAAAACGTCTTCGCCCCCTTCTACAGTCTTAACAGATTTAAATAGGACTTAACGCGACTCAGCCACACATCTTTGAAAAATCTAATAATTTTACATATGAGCATTAGTTGATTAATTGGGTCTTTGCTGGTATATTTAAAAAATAAAGGGTTAAAGGGTGAATTTAAACACAGCAATGGTTAAATGGGCTGTGTAATATTACGGGAGGGATTAAACAGTATCACACATGATAGACATTACTTTGAATTCCACATCGTTTTGTAAGTAGAACCCATTAAATTTGTAATTATTCAGTTTTAATGCACTTATTTAAAAATACAAAAAATGTGATAGTAACTGTAAAAACATTAACAATTAAATTTAATGTCATGTCTAACCGTATTGTACAGTCACTGGGTCAATGTTGTCAGGTCCATGGTATTTAAGCTACTTTGGAATACTTCTGAAAATACTTATAATTGTGTAATTATGGACTTCTATTTTACATCATTTGTTGTTGGGGGGGGGGGGGGTTGCCTACATGTCAACCTTGAAGTGATGCAATGGGTGAGATTTACAGTGAAATTAACGAGATGAGATATGCGCATTCTTAATTGGGGGTGAGGTCAGACCTATTAGCATTAGTATTTAACTGCTTTGTCGCGGCAACTCAAATTTAGCTCAGGTGCAAAAAGAGTACCTTGACGTAATTAGTTAACCGGCTTCTGTCTTAAAATAGGCATTTAGATAATTTCTCATCAGCAGTGACTGGGAAGCTTGTCAAGACTGAATGGGAAATTAATAGAGCAAAGTACAGGCAAAGTAGTCTGCTAAAGGTTTAGGACTGGGATGAAAAGGATGATCTTTTATACCCCAAGCACCCAAAGGTCAATTGTGAAACAGAGGAATTGTGGGGGAAAATTGCTTCATCCTGGTATGTAAGGTTAGAATGGAATTAATATGGAATTATTCAAAATTTGATCAAGCTTTATAGCAGCCAAATTCCAATCACAGCACCTCCTCAAAGCATAGGTATGTTCTTTCAGGGGGGTTGAATACTTATGCCAACAAATACCAGTCTTTACAGGCATTTCATTTCTTTCACCTAACAAAGTGTTCGGTTTAAGCATTTATTTTTTAAAAGCGTTTTACAAAAAAAAAATGTGTCAACATCATTTGTAATTCAACAAATTTGGTAATCACTTGAAAAGGATTAATACCTTTGTAAGGCTTTGTTAATTAGGACGATGTCTGCTATAGCCCTATGCAAACAATCAACATACCTGCCTCCTTCTAATTCTGAGTGATTCTTATTGATTCTTATATACTCTTCTTGAAAACATCTGTTGGAGAATTATAGCTGTTTGTGGTTTGCAACCAATGTCCAGCTTACATTTAATTCCAGGTTTCCACAAGAATTGAACATGGGGAAGATCAGTGCAGAGATCACATGGAACCTCTTTGCTACAGATATGAAGTATGCAATGGAAGGTGAGTGACAGCATTTAAACACATGAAAAGCAGATAAAACGCACAAATACAGCCTGTGTGTGTGTGTGTGTGTGTGTGTGTGTGTGTGTGTGTGTGTGTGTGTGTGTGTGTGTGAAAAAAAAGAAAAGGAAGAGGCATGAGAATGAGGCTGTCCACATTAGTGTTTCTAAATCCCTTCCTGCATTCATATGTGTATGTGTATGAGGATTTTTGAGATTTGTGTGTGTGTGTGTGTGTCTGTGTGTGTGTGTGTGTGTGTGTGTGTGTGTGTGTGTCGGAGAGAGAGATTACATTGCTTTTTAATTGATGTCACAAATAATATTGGGTGAAGCTTTGGGTTATCTGTCATGGCAGTGTTGGAAAGGGCCTCTTGGTATCATGTCGAAATGTCATTTTACACCACAGAGTAGAGGGTGCGCACACAAAGGACATTCAGAGATGCTAAACGCCCAAGAAGTAACAGATAGAATCCCCTGATACGAAATGTATTTGTTCAGAAACTATAACAGTTTATGATTGATGTGGTCCACACTGGATGCCCTTCTCTGTGTCTTTGGCTCTAGCGATGTAGAGCACCCGAAAACAGTCCTAATATTAAGATGAGAAAACACGGTTTAAAATGGTGTGTATTGCTCTGTTAATTGGATCTGAAAGAGGCTTTGGGATCTGTGGTCAGTGTATGTTTTACCACAGTTGCGTGGAATTGGGCATACAGTTTATCCAAATCAAATTGCCTGTGTATGTGAACTAGCATTAAAACTTAAACCAACTGTAAATCAACCACTGTGTCCACTCACAATGGGCCGTGATATTTCGATTTCTGCAGATACTAGAGACAAAAGGCCACACTGAGATTGTGTCAGAGTGAGTGGCAGCTTCACATTTGTAATTTCCCACTTTAGTTTCTCGAAACGGTAGCAGGGCTTGATAAAAATAGTGTATCGTAACTTATTACAATCTCGGCGGCACGCTGCTGCTGTTTGTGGTAATGTCTTGCAAGCTGTGAACGTTGCCATGGAGACCAGGTGCCGAGTTAATAATATTCCACTGGCTTCACAAGCGGAGACCAGCACACAGACTGATGGGGTGCTGCGTGAAGTCGTATATATGCATCCAGGCAAGAATACTTACAGATCACCATCATCTCCTTCATGAGACATGAGCTCTTTTGTCTGAAATGGGTTATTTATTTTACAGAACATAATCCATCTTCTGTCAAGGGAACTGACATTTACCATTTTTCTGTCACAAAACTAAACCAAAAAATGAACATAGGATCAATACTTTCGTTTATTGTTCATTGAGGAATTCAAACTTTGAAACCAATCTTATTGCTGTTGCCTCCACACCTTGTTAGAATATTTCTATTAGGGGGGGAATATACATTCTTTAAAGCACAAAAACATTTTTAATTCAAATCCAACGGTATGCAGATTTTGTTTCTTAAAACCAAAAATGGTAATGAATATGAAATTTAAAAACCAGAGCTGGCTGGGTAATTCCCTGCTGATATGTAGTAGCACTTTTCTCCCCTAACCTAGCCAGAAGAAAAAAATGATCCACGCAAGGTCACTGAATATTAAAAAGCCAGTCCGTTCTCGTATTTACATGTCACTGGGGATTCTGAATTGATTAAAAACACTGCAGAAAAACTCAAGGAGCTGGGGATTACAAGATAATGGTTATGTTATCACAACGAGAATAGTATTTTATTACACTTATATGCACTTTAGAAAAATGTATTTTATGTTTTTGTTTCCAACAAGATGATTTTACTTGACTAGATTACACCTTTCATTTAAATAAGCCCGGAGGCTTCCTGAGTAGCTCAGGTGCTAAAGGCTCTTGCTATGAGCTGGCGTTCACAGGTTCGAATCCAGCTCGTGTCATTTGCAGATTGAGACCGGAAGATCACAGCGGTGGCACACAATTGGCAGAGCGCTGCTTGGCCTAGGGCGGGTTAAATCAGCAGGGTTTAATCATCGAGTACCGTCGAGAGGGATGTGCCTCTCCTCTAATCGGCGCTGTGTGCAGGAACTGTGTAGCCTGCAAAGTGGAAAAAGTGACAGGAGGGCTTGCAGCTGACTAGGATTGGAGGAGACTAGTTACACTTTGTCACACTCCCTGTGTATGGTGGCTAGAATAGTGGAAACGTGTTGAGATGCATTATCAGAGGCAGCTTATACTTTGTTCTATATGTCCCAGTTTGGACATTATGCCATAATGTGCTCTTTTTGCATACACGATAATTTGGACATTACGTCAGAATGTTCTTTTTGTTCCATACGCCATAATTCAACACGAGGTAGCTGAAGGTCCTATCACTGACTTAGTGGTTGCGTTACAATTAGGATCTAACCCTTTTGTCTCCGGTAGAATGGGCGCAGGTGCTTTGTCACTGTCAAAAACGTCCGCGTTAACAAGTCTAATAGATGACAGAGTCCCGCGCTCCACTGGGACCGTAGACACCATGCTTAAGCAAGAGCTGCAACTGAAAAAGTTCATCCCGTTGCTCTCGCTGCATTCAGGCACTCATTCCTCCGCAGTATATTTCAGTCAAGCCCGCCCCATTCAGCCCTGTGCTGGATGCGGGCCAAAATCCGAGTGCATCCGGACAGCAGTTTTCCCTCTTTCTCGTGATAGCCGGGGGTTTTGAAAACTCTGCTGTAGATTGTACTGAAGCCCCCGAGCCCTTTTATTCCCCTTTCTTAGAGGGTGAAAGTGCAACTGAAAATAACCGATACTCAAGTCGGCAAGCCCCCACCTAAGGTTGCGCAGTTTAAGGTCGGGGCACAGTTTAAGGCCGGGGCACAGTTTAAGGCCGGGGCACAGTTTAAGGCCGGGGCACAGTTTAAGGCTTTGTATAAGTTACAAGTATCAGCTAGCTGTATTAAAGATCCATTTGAGAATTTTCCATGCATCTAGCCTAAAGAATATGAAAACGGCTGTTGTCATGGCAAAGCCAAAAAAATTATAACAGTCTTAACAGAGTGCATTTTTCTTGCATGCTGTGTCGATCAAACTGTAGGAAGATACATCCTTGTTCCTGATTTAAGTCAATAAGGGATGAGAGATACCCATTAACACCCAGTGGACCCCCGCGCATCATCTCATTCACTGCTGTGGTTGGGATAAAAAGACTGTGGTTAGCATTTAGCTGCCAGATTAAACCGATTCCTGAAACAGAGGGTAAGGTTGTTTTTGATTAAGCACTGCTTATGGGTTCCTAAGCCAGACGGCCCTAAGTAAGACACCCATCTCCCATCCACTGCAGCGGTAATAAATTACCTGCTGTGTCTGAGAAAGTTGAGGTGACAGGAGTACTTCCCCAATCCCGCACTCTCCATCTTCATTTAGCTCCCCCCAGACTTTGGAGTTGTGGCGAGCGCAGCTCATGGGCTTTGGCACAGAATGACCTTGATGTGTGCCTATTGCCACGGCGATATCAGCTGTCCCTTCTTCCTTTTCTCATTGCAGTTCAGG
Organism: Hiodon alosoides; assembly: GCA_025775065.1. Classification (NCBI taxonomy): domain Eukaryota; kingdom Metazoa; phylum Chordata; class Actinopteri; order Hiodontiformes; family Hiodontidae; genus Hiodon; species Hiodon alosoides. The sequence continues at coordinate 5,374 of JAOYSI010003172.1, forward strand.
GCTGATATACTCGACTGGGAAGAAATGCACGTAGTAATAACCAGACGATGATCACAAAGTGACACGTCCTCCTGATGATTCTTATGACACCCGTTTCACATGCTGCTGCTCAGACAGTACTATAAACAGACGGAAAGCAGCAGTGTTTTTTCCAGTCTGGGACTTTCCTCTCGAAAGGAATTGTGCGTGTGCTCCAAGCATTGAATGCATTTGAGTTTATTAGCGTTGTATAAAACAAAGAGACCCTGTACTGATTCGAACATTGGGTCTTAAAATGTTCATTTATCCCCCAAAAAGTCTGATACAACATTTTTAGTCACTTTGCTTGGTGTGGGTTATTTACATGTTTTTTATAACATCGCGTTGGGGCTTTTTAATGCCCCGCAAAGCACTCTGGGATTGATGATGACACACCGTGCAGGAAGTGTCCATTACAATAATAGTACAAGCAGATTTATGTGTTAACTGGTGATACAGTGGTTTAACAACATAAGTAATACTGGATTATTGGTTACTGAATACAAATAAAAAGATGTTAACATAAAACAATGATACGGTAGACATTAGTTTTTTTAGGATAAATTAACATTTTAACAAGGCTGTGTGTATGTTATTTAATACAAGCGTTTGATTCTTTAGATTCCGGACTCACTCTAACTTTTAGTTCCATAGCTTAAGGTGATTCAGTGCTTTTTTTTATTTTTTATTTGCCTGTCAAAGTGATCAGTTTGAGATTGTTTTTATGTCAGCAGAGGAAAGCAGTTCCATCATCTGTGACCGTGAGATTAGAAGGTGCTGAGCTCTGCCCAGAACAACGTATCTCCTCAGAGATAGCTTGTGGTTCTTTAACTTTAACAGGCAGAAGTGCAAAGCTAGACAGGTGGCCGGCTGTGTCATGGGACCTCAGAGAATTTGAGCTGATAATTTATACCGTGTGTGTCTTTCAAAAAATCTTGTGCTGCCCCCAGAAATGACCCGACATTCTTCTATTGTGTTGTTTTTGTTTTGTTTGTTGTTGTTGTTATAGAGTGCTTCTTGCAGGCATGTCCATGGAAATGCTGGGAATCACTAATTGTACATGTATATGACATGAAGTCTCGATTCCATGGTGCATGTTGCTTAGACACACCTTCGTGCGATGTCACCTCATAATATTACCATCCCTTACCGGTATGAGTTTCTTCCATAAAATGGCAGGCATGGTGAAAAATGACTAGATCATGAGGTCGTGGTAACATTCAATGATGAAATTATTCTGTTTTTAAAATTTTTTTATTGTGGTTAAAGTAATAGGAAGTTGAAATGCAAATAGATCTTAAATACATTTTCTGTTGGTTTTTTTTGTTATTGATGGTAATATCAGGTAGTTCATGGATATGCACTACAGAACTCATAAGTATTAATTTCATGTTTTAAATTAACGTCAATATATGGACAGAGCAACATAAGTAATACCCCGTGTGTTTTTTTATTGGTTTAAACTTTGACATTTGTCTGAATCCATCCCATCTCTGTGGACACATTAGTTAACCATGGCCCAGAAAGCCACAAAAATCTACAAATGATGTATACATGTAAGTATACAAAGGAGTTTAGATTTAGATTTAGAAGACTATAGATATGGTTATCTATATTTGTCACGCAGGGACTAACAGGTAAGAGGAACCCAAGTGCAGAAGTACACCTAACTTGGACGTAGGCAGGGGTCTAGGCCTAAACCGGAATGTCTGAGGAAATCCGTGAGTCGTAGTTGATGAGGCAGGCAAATGGGTCGATAGATTGGCAAACAACACAGAACTGGCAATCCCAGATTGGGTCAATGATAGGGTAACTATAGTTAAACCGGGGCACCAAGGGGCGTAGCGCTCAGAAATGCTATAGCAAGTGAGATAATACTGAGCACTGAACAGAAGTAACTAAAGGGGTTCATATACTGTGGAGAGGGAAGCAGGATACTAGTGTTTGGGGATTATGGGCGAATTAGGAGAGGGCAGGTTGAACCCATGGCACATGGTGTTTGTAGAATGTTAATTGAATAATAGCTCATTACACTGAGGAAGGGTAAAGCAATTAGTACTCAGGTGATGTTGATCTCTGGTAGCAGACTGGGGAAGGGCCAGGCGTAGATGTGACAATATTATCATCCTCCAAATAATGGAAAATATTTAAGGTTGTCAGTTGTTTTATCAGTTAGCTTACAGCACAATTTGTACAGCTTGTTGCTGGTTCCCTTCTATAACCAGTAAAAAAAAGGATGTATAATTGTATGGTCTGTGGATGAAAAATGATTTAAAACACTCTATTCTAAACTGAGGTCATCACTTCCCCTGCTTTCCCTGGTAAATATTGGAAACAATTATTTGCAACCTCTTTACCCATGAAAGAAAGTGTTTCTGTGGAGGAGGCCACGCATGACACTGGCCATGTGAGCAGGCAAGAAAGGCTTAAGCAGGCTACGCCACTGCTTTCTCCATAAAGAAGTCTCTGATGCATGGTCTATTTCTGCTCACAGGCTGTTGTTACCAGGGGGCTCAAAGCAAGAAACGCTGCTAAATATAGACATCCCAGAAAACATGTTAAACAAAGAATGCATGCTTCGTCAGGAGACTTATTGGGCTGTGTTAATTAAGTGGAAGTAGAATGTGGCATAGCCCTGTGGAAAGAGTAATTTGAAACATATTGCCTCTTTGTCTTTTCATTCCGTGGACTTTTTTAACGCTTTTAAGAGAAGTTCTGGAATCGAGCCTATATTCGCGGTTTATGTTGATCCAGTTTTCTCCTGTTTGTGCCACGAAACACCCTGTCCTTATGGCACCAGCATAATGCAATTCAAAGGTCCCAGCAACTGAGATTCCCTATATTTTATTTGTCGTTAGACTCACTTCCTAGTTTAGCACAGGAACTCCATCTTCCCATCACAATGTGTCCGGGGAATGAATGAGGAGTCACTTTTATGTTTTTTCGTTTTTTTATCCCAAAAAAATTACTAAATAGCCGTGTTGGCCACAGTGGTGTGGTTCGTTAGTTTCTCAGGCAAGTGTGGTCATTCTGCTATTGGGTCACTGGCATTCATTTTCGTCTCGCGGCTGAACAGCTCATATTCATCAGGCACGAACTTGGCCGGGCTGCAGGACAACTGCAACAAATATTTCTCACTCCAAACGTGTCACTGGAATCCACAAGGAGCGCCCGTAGACCCTCCTTGTTTTTAAAAACAACTCTGCAACATTGCTCAGGGGAAGGTTACCCTTGAGTGAGGGCAATGCAGAAACGAGGGGATGTCAGAGAAATGATGTCAGAGAATCTCCACCCTCTGGCGCTGAGAAGTCTGACTGATTGGGATAACCCTGTGTGAACACACCAATAATAATCAGACACAGGGAAGTGGCAGGTAAAATACACTGCGTACATCCAGGAAAAAACAAACTGCTTCCCATTCGGGTAATGCTAAGCATACAGAAGCTGGACTTTTCAGCCCTTTTAAAAAGAAAAAGAACATTTTTATTTTTAATTATTTTTTAATTAAAATGTTTTAATTTTTTATTATTCACCATTATGAATTTTTTTTCTGGACACCAATGACGGAAACTAGCATCCCTGTCACAAGCAGCACAAGCTATTCATTGGAATGGAATTTCAGGGCCCAAAGGGAGCTTCTATTGCAATATACTGCAATGTTCGTGACTGTATTGTGAGTTCAGCAGTCCTTACTTTGCAATTGCCTTGATTTGGAGTATGTTTTGTTATTGTTAGTTACTGCCTATTAATGAGGAAGATTGTGAAAACACAGTACTGAGCATTCTATGGCTTTTAATGTTAACTTGCGTGGTTGTAATTTCATCACTTCTGGGTCATGACACAAAGTCCTGAACACGGCTTAAACCTTACCCCTCAGTCAGCGTGCTCTTACTTCTTTATTCTACATTGCAGTTACGCTGTGTGGGTTTGAGTACCATGAACGGAAAACAGCTTGTGACGGCTCTGTCACCCACTTCCACAAAAAGCCTATTGTGCAAATGTGTATTCCAAATCCCTTTTACCGTTCACTAAATTACAAGCCTGGTTTTACCAGCCAGCAATCCTTATGCAATCTGAACAGTCTGCTGTTGACTATGATTTTAAGAGACATATAATTTGATGCCATGCATGAGGAACATTGGACTGGGGGTTATGGGGTCAAATACCAGAAGGGCTACTACCGTTGTTCCCCTAAAGTAGTTATTTGGCTTGAGATGTCCGTAAATATCAAGATGTATGAAAGCATCAAGTGCAAGCAGTTCATGCAGAGGTCCTGCTGATGCCACCAGAGACCTCGTCCTCACAATATCGAAATCTTAGTTTCACACCAAAAATATGAAAAAATATGGTCCTAAAAATTGATAGAATGCTGTATTAAACATGCGGGCTGTTTTATTTGAATTCAACCTCTTAAGCTTAGTTGGTATAATTTATTAAATATAGGCCTACGCATTATGTAGCTACCAATAACGACAACAATAAAAACCATATTTAGCTGATAAGACAGAACCAAATAATTTCCCATTCACAACTTAAATATGTTTTCATTAACAGTTAATAAAATTACATACTTTTCCTATTAGTTCATTCTATTTTTTTTTTTTGCATTTCTTGATGCTTAAAAACCAACTAAGACAAGGTGACAGAATACATGCCTTCTCATTCACGATTAAATATAAATAAAAAATGTAAAATGAACTAACCTTTTCCCACAAGTCGGCCAATGATTTAATGGGAGTCATGTGCAGGGTTCAGTCAACCAGAAGACTGATTCTCCATCCATTGGCCTTTTTTCATGATTAAGTTATTTTCTCGGAATGGTTGATCACCAAGCTTTTGCGACATATAAATATTGTTGGCTGAAATTACAGCACAATCAAGTTGCTTTGTTTTTCATTGCTCATTAAAGTTTTTAATGGAAGTCTTGATTTCCTCAGTGTTCCATGCAGAGAATCATCAATTGTATCAGAGGTGACAAGGATGGCACGAGGATAGCAACAGTTGCCATGGGAATGGGGCGGATATGGAGACTGACACCAAAGGGATGGGGATAAAAATCTGTCCCCATGTAGCTCTCTAGTGTGTATTTAATTTATTGCCAAGGAAGGCCTCATTAGGTACAGAGATGGTACCATCCCGGAAAACGATTGAGAAAAGAAAACCTGGAAAATCCAGGATAGTTGGCAAACCTAGTGAGCAATCCCTCTGCCGTCACAAGCTACCAATTGAAATGAACTTCGATTATCATAAATAGTGCTTAAGCAATTCTAAATCTTGAGGGAATGGGCTGCACATTTAATCATAAATACCCCGGGGTGAGTTCAATACTGCTGATTTACAATCAGGATTCAAATCTCACATCTTGCTTGTGATAGCAGATATTATTAGTTTGACAGGTTTTCGGTGATGGGTACGTGTAGGCTGTGTGGATTTTTCTTTAATTCATGAAGGGACAAGGTTACGGACCCCTGTATCTGAATCTTATAAAGCTCCAACAACGCTTTCAAATAATTGTCATTCAGACCCCGGTGTGATCTGAGAGCTTATCTGCAATATCCATAACAGTTTAGCGTTTTCTCTGTCAGTCTTTTGTGCTTTAATTCAAATGCAATACGTGTAAATGGGCTCTATTAAGAGCAACGGTCTGGTCATTGTAGACACGTTGTGGATTGAGAAAAACGCGATTAAATTTCCAGCGCAAACAGCCTCAGTGAGTTTGTATCTCATTTTTAAGAAAATGTATACGGTGTATGTATGGGGCAAATGCAGTGTAGAATGTATTTAAGAATTATCTTAAAATTTAAATATCTTGTTTTTCCCCCAGAGATTCTGCACTGTAGCAATATTTTTATATTGCAGTAGATTTCTTTTGAATTTATATATTACTTATTATGGTATGATCTGTTGGTGCCAGGCCTGCCGTCTCCAGCAGCTCAGAAACAGCCAAAATCCTGGGCTTTTCACCAGCTACGCCGACTGGAATTTAGTAAGAATGGTCCAACAGGCAAAAAACATCCAGTCAGTGGCCATCCTGTGGGTGAAAACAGCTGGTTGATGAGAAAGCTTAAAGAAGAATTAAATGGCCAGATCTGTGCAAGCGAACAGGCAGGCCACCAACAGGTAATTAGCAATTCAGTACAACACTGCTCTGCAGAGGGGCATCTCAGAATGAACAACTTGTCGGTCCTTGTTATGGATGGGCAATTGGAGCAGATGACCACACTTCCACTCCCATCATCTAAAAACTAGAGTCAGGATTTGGTGGAAACCGCATACAGACCCATCCTGCCAGGTTTCAACAGTACAGGCTGGTGGTGGTGGTATGATGGTGTGGGAAATGTTTTCCTGGCACACGTTGGGACCCCCGATACCAACTGAGCAACATTGCCAGTGTGAATCTGAACACTGTTGGTGACCAGGTGCATGCCTTCAAGGCTTCAGTTTACCCTTTGTCACATGGAGAATTCTGGCAGGATCACAAAGCGCTGTCTCAGAATGGTACCAGGAACTTGACAGTGAGTTCAGTTTACTTGGGCGGCCAGCACAAGAACCCGATCTTGGGGTTGTTCATAGCTTGAATGTACCGAATCCTCAGCGACGACGTGATACCGTCACGTCAGCCTGTGGAACGTTTCTGACACCTCACAGAATCCATGCCCTGAAGAACTCAGGCTGTTTGGAAGGCAAAGGGCGGTCCAATTTGATATTAGATGGGTTTTACCTAATATACTGGCCTCTGAGATTGCCTGAACAGACTATTCAAAAGTTACAATCAAGCCAAGCAAGTATTTAATCTACTATTTAAAAGATTCTTGCCAAGGCTTAATAAGATGAAGATTCTGGATTTTAAAAGCTCAAGGAACTCTAACATTTTTTCATAAGAAACAATAGATATGGTTTATAGGATTGTCTTACTGTTCTGCATTTATTACACTTAGCTACATACGATCCATCATTAAAAAAATACATATTTGTAAATTTACCGCCGATTGATTAACATTATGTGACTTAGCTTTCATGAATCGAAAATATTAGTGGAATTGTTTGACTAATTGTGGTTCGTTGCATGCAATTTACTGTCTTTGTGTTTGAAAATCACCTTGGACAAGGGCATCTACCAAACGGATCAATAAATTAAATAAACAAATAAATACGTACATCAATTAGAATGATATCAGCCATGTTTCTGCAGTAGGTCGGAGAGACCACAGCGTGCACGGGGAGAAAGCTGCGGAGTTTCCTTTATGTCACATGTTCCTTGGAGCCATAATTTCAGCCTGCACATAACCCCTGCCTCTTAAATCTTATGTGAAGAACTGGGTGGGAATTTTCGGTCATTGCCAAACACTGTGGATTATAAAATAATTGTATTGCTTTTTTTTCGGGAGGGGCGGGGGGGGGGGCGTATTTTCGTTTGTAATTAAATCTTAAATGAAAGCGACAGGAGGACCGGCAGGAGAACCGCTCCTGGGACAAACAAAGGGAAACGGGGGATATTCTCGTCAGGACAATGACAGTGTCACCCGGCTGGTGCATGCCAGGCCTTCAGAGAATGGGCATACCCAGCATGTGACGTGCACGTGCCGAGTTACCCCTCGCAGACACCGCCGGGTAGTTCCTACTAAAGACCGAGAGACGGTCTGCGGTCTCCTCGTGCTGTTTGACTCAGTCAAGCTCTGAAAGCCTTTAGGTAGTGTCCTGCTCATTGTCTCCTGTGGGAAAGGACTCTTTTCAAAAAACCATCAGTTTGTCATGCGGTATTATATAATACGTTTTTATAATTGTTCTAGATTTCCTGGTCCTTAAGGCTGTTCCCTTTTCTTATTTAAAACAATGGATGTCATACATACTGATATTTGAAGATGTTGACAATATAGTTGTGGTGTTGCTAACGGTTTGGTATTATTTTTAATGAGCTCCTTCTTAACATTACAGAAGTTTCTTCTGATCTCAGAGTATCTTCGTGTCCGGTATCTTAGTATCTCCCGGAGGTAGACGCATAGTTTGTTACTGGCACCTTTCTCTGCTGCTGCGGTTTTTCTGTTAAAATCAGAAGCAGTTTGGCAGACTTCCCACAGTGCTTTGCTGCAGTCTCCCTTGATGCCACTTGCCCTGTCCCGCACTGTGAGAGATGTGCTGTCATACAACAGAACTGCGTGTATCTGCACATTCCCCGCGAGAATCCCAGGCTCCCCATTTTCATGTGCGGAGACTGGGTGATGAAGCGGCCGAGGGAAACCCTGGTCAACGCTTTGTGGTTTTCTATTCAACCTGGGTTCCTGCTCCCCTTCACAACCGCTGAAATGAAGCGCACACAGCCAGGAGAGGGAGATGGGTAGTGGCTTGAGAGGAAAAACCTTGGGAACCCCAAGGCCGCTGTGACCCAGGACTGCCACCGTTTCTCACCACAGGGTAACGCCATGTTCGCTGTGTGCAGATTTAGAGTGTAGCCTCAATTCCTTGCCATCACTCTGGTCAAGGATTGAAGTGACATGGAGGACAGCACAAGCTCCAGTGGCCCTCTGCTGATGGACCTGGCTGCAGGCTTTCCTGCGTCAGCCCTGGCACATATGTGTGCTGTATCGTAGAAACGCCTGTTGTTCCAGCTCACCAGAGTTAATAAGATGGCGCCATGACTCTGGATCTCTCCTATGGGCTCGGGTTTTTAAATAGCTCATGTTAGTGTGCAGGCGTTTGTATAGAAATGAGAAAATGCAAGCTTTGTCTGCTTATAAAACACAATGCAAATATAATTTGTTTTGTTGCGTTAGAAAAGATAATTTTCTCCTTTAAGCGGAGGAACAATGGCTCTGTAAAAATCCTATAACACTGTTTTGCATGCCGTACAGGCTCAACTAGATCGAGTTAGTGTTCTTTGTAGATCCCATGATTCCCGAAAATATGTGCTATTTTTATATTTTATATATATATATATATATATATATATATATATATGTTCAAGAAATACTAATTAAAAAGATATCATTATTCTTGGTATTTGCATCCAGTATTTACAGGAAATACTGTTTGGTCCCTGGAGATGTTGGTTTCAAAATGCCCTTTAACTTCGGTCCTGGCCAGAAATGGGATTTAGGAAGAGAAGGAGCAGCGCTCTGTTGTTAAATAGATATGGGAGCGGCCTATTATTAATATTAGTAAAAAATGTAACTCAGTTAAAGGCAGATTATTTAACAGGCTGGCATAAATAGGAGAACAGCAGCTGGAGCAACCAGTTGTGCAGACAGTGAGAATTTTTCGGTGAGCGTTCAGACACTGATGGTGACTGCCCGTTTTCTTGAACTTTAACACCGATAAACTGCTGATTTAGATGTAATATTAGACTCTGATCTTGGCATTAACTAGGGCTCTGAAAGCTGGTGGAGTTAGCTGTGCCATATTGGCTGAACGTGAATGCCCAGTGCATCCAGAGCTCGGTCCGGTGAGGGCTGGCCTCCAAGTGGGCCTGTCAGCATGCATCTGTTCCATTCTGTGGTTGCCTGGGATCTCACGCAGCTGCAGTATACGCTCCTAGTGAAACTGTATAGGACATCCTTTATCCCTTTTGACTTTCATGATGTGTCCAGTCCGATGTTATTAAATGCCTCTTCCTGGCAAAGACAAGCCCGTCGCTCCGCAAGACATTTTCAGCGTTTCACTTTATAAAGGCCTGCAATGGAAGAAGCCTTCTGTGACCCCCCTTGTGGGACTGGGGATTAGGCCCAGGGGTGGCCATTCCTCAGTCTGTGCCCCTTGTGTATGAAGCCTTGCCACACACAGGGGTTCACCAACGGCCTGTGTTCCTTGTGTCTTCCTTTACTACGCAGGGATTCTGCAGTAAATATGTGGCTTTATTTTTCTGCAGTTCGACGGTGAGAAGGGACACGTTTCAGGCTGCTTGAGACGCATTAGATTTTTGTGGCTTGACTTTACTATTGCTATGTCTGATTTTGTTCATATTATAAAACATTTCATGTAAATCCAGGACACGGA
>JAOYSI010003173.1:0-15379 GCA_025775065.1 Hiodon alosoides
GCCGCTCCGGTGTTGGCTTCAGACTAAAGAGGGCCGCCGCTCCGGTGTTGGCTTCAGACTAAAGAGGGCCGCCGCTCCGGTGTTGGCTTCAGACTAAAGAGGGCCGCCGCTCTGGTGTAGGGATAAAGAGGCCTGCTTGCTAATTTAAAAAATGGTTTTCTGCAGAAATTCGAGCAGGGCTTCATCACGGACCCTGTGGTTATGAGTCCAGGCCACACGGTCGGTGACGTCTTCCAGGCCAAGGTCCGCCATGGGTTCTCCGGCATCCCGATCACCGAGACGGGCAAGATGGGCAGTAAGCTGGTGGGCATCGTCACCTCCAGGGACATTGACTTCCTCACCGAGAAGGACCACAGCAGGCCGCTGGGAGAGGTGTGTGGCTCTGTGAGCGTTAGCTCGTTTGTTACGGTCCAGACCGTATCATCTCTCCAGATTCTCGTTTTGCAATGCGTTGCCGTAACACATTGATTGGTGACGCTTGTGATCATGGGTGTGTTCCAGGCCATGACCAAGAGGGACGATTTAGTGGTGGCCCTGGCTGGGGTCACCCTGAAAGAGGCTAATGACATCCTACAGCGCAGTAAGAAGGGTAAGTGTGCACCTCCAGTCTCACTGATCATTCATCATGATATTTGTGGTTTACCTTCGGTCGCAATGTCGTTCAGCGAAAACTTTGTGGTCTCCAAGGGCTGCCTGAGTCGGCACACCGCCTGTTGGACTCGCCCGGCTGCCTGAGTTGATAGAGACTACACATCAGACTACTCATACACACTCTGTTGTCTCGTCTGCCTGGGTCGATAGAGACTACGCATCAGACTACTCATACACGCTCTATTGTCTCGTCTGCCTGGGTCGAGAGAGACTACACATCAGACTACTCGTACACACACTTGTCTTGTCTGCCTGGGTCGATAGAGACTACACATCAGACTACTCGTACACACACTTGTCTTGTCTGCCTGGGTCGATAGAGACTACGCATCAGACTACTCATACACGCTCTATTGTCTCGTCTGCCTGGGTCGAGAGAGACTACACATCAGACTACTCATACACGCTCTGTTGTCTCGTCTGCCACAGGGAAGCTGCCCATTGTTAACGACCGTGACGAGTTGGTGGCCATCATCGCCCGGACGGACCTGAAGAAGAACCGGGACTACCCTCTGGCCTCCAAAGACTCGCGCAAGCAGCTGCTGTGCGGGGCCGCCATTGGCACCAGGGAGGACGACCAGTACCGACTGGACCTGCTGGTGCAGGCTGGCGTGGACGTGGTGGTTCTGGTGGGTTATGGTCAGAGTAGGGAGGAGGAGGACCTTGCATATGGATCAAACGGCTGGGGAGGGACTTGAACCTGTTGCCCTTTTCTTTGTTTTGTTCCAGGACTCTTCACAAGGCAATTCAGTGTATCAGATTAACATGATCAACTACATCAAACAGAAATACCCGGAGCTGCAGGTGGTTGGCGGGAACGGTGAGTCACGCCTCGCTCTTGTCTTTGTGCTGACCGTTACTGACCGTTACCGTAAGAAGGTTACCCGTGGCTTGGGGAATGCGGGGCGTTCCTGACCAGGGTTTCGGTGTGTTTTGGGGGTTGCAGTGGTGACGGCGGCGCAGGCTAAGAACCTGATCGACGCCGGCGTGGACGCTCTCCGGGTGGGCATGGGTTGCGGCTCCATCTGCATCACCCAGGAAGGTGAGGAAGAGGAGGAGCCTTCCTCCGGGATCCTCTGGGTGGGGTCTGGTCTTGGACGCCTTCCCCAGAGCATGAGCCTTGTCTTTGTGTGTCTCCCCCAGTCATGGCCTGCGGTCGGCCCCAGGGCACGTCCGTCTACAAGGTGGCGGAGTACGCTCGGCGCTTCGGTGTCCCGGTCATCGCGGACGGCGGCATCCAGACGGTCGGACACGTGGTGAAAGCACTAGCCCTGGGAGCGTCGACAGGTATGGGAACGTCCCGGCCGGTGTGCCTGACCGCGTCCTCCGCAGCGGGGTAACTCTGACCTCCTGTCCCGTCAGTGATGATGGGGTCGCTGCTGGCAGCCACCACCGAGGCTCCTGGGGAGTACTACTTCTCCGACGGCGTGCGGCTGAAGAAGTACCGCGGCATGGGCTCCCTGGACGCCATGGAGAAGAACAGCAGCAGTCAGAAGCGCTACTTCAGGTGCTTTACCGCGCCACCGCGCCGCGCGCGCGCGCTCGTTGTGTAACGCAAGGGCTTGTCTGGGGCGCTTGGGAGATTCCTGCTCATTGAACACCCCCCCCCCCCCGGTTTGCCCTGTGAACAGCGAAGGGGACAAGGTGAAGGTGGCCCAGGGCGTGTCCGGCTCGGTCCAGGACAAGGGTTCCATCCACAAGTTCGTGCCCTACCTGATCGCCGGGATCCAGCACGGCTGCCAGGACATCGGTGCCAAGAGCCTATCCATCCTGCGGTAAGGAGAGGGGTGCAGCCCGCGTGGGCGTGCTCGGCCTGAGAACGAGGCTTTGGGGGGGAGGGTTTAATCCTTGTCCTGCTGGGGAGGGCGTGGCTGCCGGCTGAGGGGGTCGCCACGGTCCAGGTCCAGGCGCATTCGCACGTCTGTAGAACCGCCGTGTGACCCTACGAGCGGTTGGTGAAGCGTCTCCCCGTCTGTGTGCAGGTGTAGATGTTTACGGTTCTGTTGTCTGTTGTTGTTACCGCTGCTGCCCGCAGTTCCATGATGTACTCGGGAGAGTTGAAGTTTGAGAAGAGGACCATGTCGGCCCAGGTGGAAGGGGGCATCCATGGACTCCACTCGTAAGTCCCGTGGGCCGGCGAGCTAGCATCGCGGCGCTACACCGGCAAGGCCGTACTGTGCCGACCCAACTCGTCACGGTCAGAATAGATTTTACGCCTAACCTGATGGGCACCTCGATGAGTGAGGGCTGTAAGTGTTGGAAACATCCCACTGTGCCAAGTTGCGAAGCCTGCTGGACGCAGGACCGAATGCGACCGTCTCTTTCTCGTCCTCGACCGTTTGCCCGACGCGTCGGCTGGTTAAAGCAGTCACTGTGCGGTCTGTGAGCGACGCTGTGAAAGAGGGTACGAGCGTGCGGAGCGTACTGGCTTCACGGGCCGCTGTGTGTGGAGCCGGCTCTGCCGCGGTTCTGAGTGATGTGTGGGTTTGCTTTGCTTCAGTAAGGCCTGGATTGTAGGCGTCTGAGTCAGATTTGCCTCGTACATATAGGGTTGCGCCACAGTTTTAGAAGATGAAGTTTTAATAGTTGGGAAAATAAAATGCGGTCTCGTTTTGTTTTCATTTCAACAGTTATGAGAAGCGGCTTCACTGAAGAGGGGGGAACAGAGCCCAGATTAGATTTCTCACCCACCCCCCCCCCCTCCCCCCCGTGCCAACCCCCGGCTGCGACCAAACACAACGGAGACATCTGACATCAAACCCCGCCTCCTTCTCCCTGACTCCGCCTCCTCGGGAAGGAACTGCAGCCGCGTCACGGATTTGCACTAACTGCCACCCGCGGTTTTATATAGTAGGGCCGCTGAAAGCAACCTCAGTCCTTCATTCTCACCCACACTGCCACGCCCGCCCTTGGGGGACGACACCGACACAGACACAGGGCAGCGACGTGCACAAATAACTTAAAATGGCCGGCAACATGGGTCTCGCTATCTTTACTGTATCCTGGCAATCTTATGTGTACTTTTAACAAAAAACAAAGAAATATTATTTTAAATGTTGTCTTAAAGCTGTTGATAAAGTTACTCGACTGTTGACGTGCTATGGCGCTCCTCCGCTACAGTATTGCCGACTGTTGGCGGTCAGGCAGCCGTAGCCAACGGATGTCGTTGTCAAAGTTCTGTTTGTGTCTGAGGAAAGCAGTGTCCAGGTTGCGTCGGAGCCCGCAGCAGAAAGACGGGGCAACTGGGCGCAGACAAACGCTGTGTTGTTCTCTACACTGCCAGCCACGTGGGGGCTGTGGCGGATGGAAATTCCCTGTAGTTCCCTCAGTACCGGGGGAGAGAGGCCTGCCACACTATTTTTGGAACAGATTACTTTAAGCTCCCGACATTCAGTCCCAGAGACGACGGTGTGGAAGGGCCCTTAGTGTTGTTGAGGGGATGTCTTTAGGACCAAAAGCTAAACTCTAGCCTTATTTCAGGGATCTTTTGACCAGAGAGCCTTATGGGTAAGAAAACAAACGATCTTCTCTGTAGGTACTCAAGCATTCTGAAGCTCCATCTAGCATTTCATACCTTCCTATGAAAAAGCAACTATAATGGACCAAATGCAGGTGATTGGTTCATGACGTTGCACATGTTTGTTGAGGACACTGGCGCTTGGATGCGTGCCTCGCTGAACAGGGCCTCGCCTGTGTCGATACGGTGTGTCGCGGTGCTGCAGGGGTTACGCTCATGCTGGCGCTGAGATGCGCTCACACACACCCACACACACACGCACACACACACTCTCTCAGATTAACACACTGTGCGTTTATCCTTTCTGCTCCTGCTTGTTCCTCCTTGTCAATCTGAGAAACTGTTTGCTTATTTGTACAAGAACAGAAGGTGAATTTGTTGTTATGGAAGCTGTTGGGTCCAGAACAAACGTGTGCGCGTGCACGTGCGCCTGAGGTATAAAACTTATATAGCACACATTGAGGAGAATGTTCTATTTAAGCTCCTGTGTTGACTCCAATGATTAACCCCAGAGAGGAAGCTGAGCGTGTGGGGTCACGTGACAGGAAGTCCTAGGCAACACGTGTTTTTATTATCAGCAAATAAAATACCTGGAAAATGCCTCCCTCTCAAATACTCCACCTTTATTAAGATAGTTTTCAACTTTTTTATCAAGGGACCCTGTGTTGTTTCTGACTTTATTTATTATTTGAGGAAGAATGGTGGATTATAAACATGGCTTGAAGTTGTCCGTCAGTATAAAATGGTCATTGCTGAAGCAATATTTAAAATAAACGAAAAAAACAGTTTATGTGCGAGTGCGGCTCTACAGCAGAGGTTTTCCTGCTTTAATATCTTGGCCACGCCCCTTGTCTAGAGCAGCCATGTTGCATATGGACTTTTCAGGTATGGTTGGTTCATCTAATTTACCTTGGGCCAGTGGTTCTCCAGTCCCCTCACCTCCCCAGGAGGTTTTCCGTCTCTTTGGAGGACCAGGGTTGAGAACCACTCTGATGGGTAATTAAGGGGGAATTCAAGCATAAATCCGGACACATTCTTGAGGACTTCAGAGCAGTTTGAATGGTGGCAAGTGAGGAGAATTCTGGGAGATTGAGTTCTAGCCTAAATTCAGTTTACGTTCAAACTTTGGACCGGCTTTTAGGTTTATTCCACCATTTGTAGTTTAAAATGTGAAATTTCGCCGGCTTGTCCTGGCCCATCAACCCTTGCGTTTTCTCTTGGGACCAGGTGTTGGTTGGTGCCTAGAAGTTGCCAAGACTTCTCATTTCACACTTGTCACGTGACCCAAGAACGAATCCTGGTATAAACACCAAGCCGTGTGCTCCGCAATTCCGCCAACTTTTCTTTTTTAACATACTCAAATTGTTGCTCAGTATTCAGTATTACTGGAACAGAATCAGTGTGGAACGCAGAGAGTTAGCTGTTGAAGCAGGGGTCGGCAAATGTTGAACAATGGCAGAAATATTGTGCTGGAACTTGAGGTATTTTGGTGTTTTCTGTTTTTTTTTTTTTTTTTCTTGGGTCAGTGTTTCAATCATGTTAGTCCTCAATTTTGTGCAGGTTTGCTTCACAGCAGCAGTACGTTTTACATGA
Organism: Hiodon alosoides; assembly: GCA_025775065.1. Lineage (NCBI taxonomy): Eukaryota > Metazoa > Chordata > Actinopteri > Hiodontiformes > Hiodontidae > Hiodon > Hiodon alosoides. The sequence continues at coordinate 5,762 of JAOYSI010003173.1, forward strand.
AGCTTTAACATTGCTGATTCTGTTCAATATTATTGTAAATGTAATAAAGTTCAATTAAAAATGAAAGTTTTCACTGTTTCTTTGGAGGCAAGACGGTGTGAAGCAGGAACATCGTCAGTCATGCGCCTGGACCTGTTTTACCCTGTTAGAGAAATATACAGATTTTCCATTCCGCTCATTAGCCTTCACCCCTCCCTTATTCCTTTGATGGTTGAAAAGATTAGTTTGAGGATGTGAGTGGCTTTGAATCAAAGTGTCTGCTAAGCAAATAAGTAAATTGTAAATATATGTTGACTCACCCCAATGGTGTCTCACTGTGGCTGTAACAGGACAAGCTACTGGGTTTGGATTTGTCGCAGTTCATTTGGGAGCGCTCAAGAGTGTCAAAAGTATTATCACGTTATAAATGTTGTGTGTAATCCGTGCTGTGTATGGTCACAGCCTTTGGCCGCCTTGACCTTAGAGTGACCCCCTTTTTAACCCTGACTTTTGCTTGGGCTGCTATAAGCCCAGACACTGAGCAGAAACGACAATCTATCCAATATTAAACTTCTTTACCGCACAAAACCCACCACCAGTGTAGTTCTTATAATGTAACGTATAAAATGATTTGTCATTAAACATCTGAATTAAAATGTCCACATGTTTTATTATTGCCCTTAAAAAAAATATTCACTTAAGGTGGAAACTGATCTTTATCTTTATTTACGCCTTAAGGAGATAACAAATAGCTTCATAAATATTACTCGTAGACATCTCGTAGAAAGTACGCAGTTTATGTAAAACGTGTGATATTTTTTGTTGTTGTGTGGAAACGCTAAACATGGCTGCCAGTCCAATTCTGCCAGTAGGTGGTGCTACTGCCGTGTTCTGATATTTTACATCAAGCGAACCTAATTAATTACATAAAGCATTATTAACTGTTTATAAGTTACAATAATGATCTTTTACATCAGTAAATGAGATATGTATAAACAAATGTTATTCAAAAGGAGTTATAACATAAAAATAAATATTTAAAAAAATATTTATTAATGTATTTTAAGCCCCTGGCATTGTGTAGGACTTGAAAGTCGAGGTCCTCTGGATGACCTCCTAGGCCAAAGTAATCCAACCCTAATCAAAACTGAGTCGTGGGCAGGTCTACTCCACCTAGTATCTCTGGGAAATGGTGTTTTATCCACTCCACAGAAGACCTTCAGAACACTCAGTCGGTCCCACTTAGTTATGCTTGGAACAGCCCATAGGCCTGTGACTGGCTATGAGCAGGCTGTGGCCATCAGCTTTGCCGATATATATTATGGTTTTTGCTGCCCCTTGTAATTCACTGGGTATTTCCGTGGGCAGAAGACACAGTTTTATTTTTAGTGCCTAGAGATCAATTGTGTCACTGCAGAGGCTAAACGTGTCGATCATCCGACAAACGCTAACAAACGCCGCCTGAATTGCCAGGTCTTGCTCAGCCAGCTGGCCCACGCTCTCCAGGGAGCCCAATTCCTCTCTCTGTGAGAGGCGTGCTTGGCTGAGCGGGCTCTGGGGCAGATCACGCCCCTCAGGGCTCAGTGATGGGCTGTTGGCAGAGGGCCCATAGAGGGAGCTGGTGCTGCTGCCTTGTCGCTGCCTGGCTGAGGGCGAGGGTACGGCTTCCTGAGCGCCGGAGCCCGGTAGGACGGGCGACGCTGGTGCCACTATCTCCACTGAGGAGGAGGCCCTGAACAGCCCCCTGTCGCTTGGACTGTCCCTGAAAAGAAGCCCATCAGAGAGGCCCACGGTGTGCAGGGAGGGGTGGCTGGGGCAGAGGATCCCCGAGATGGAGAACAGGCCCCGGGGGAAGCTGGCCTCGCTGAACAGGGCCTCGTCTATGCTGAGCCGCAGGTCGAGGGGTGAGGGCGGCCTCAGGTCGGCCGCGGAGCACCTGTCCTGCTGCGTCTGGGGGCCACCCTCGTTTTCCGCGGGGCGCAGGTCTGTATCTCCAGAGGCCAGGGCCCGGTTGCTCTGGCAGAGGATGTCCGGGCCGTCGGCGGCGCTCAGGTGGCCGTAGAGCGGGAGTGTCTCGCGGTCACCACTGGCGACGGCGTCGCGCGTCACCAGCTTCTCCCGCTGGCACAGGGACCAGACAGGGGCGCGGCGCTTGCTAGGCTGGACTGGCGACCTGGAGCCGCAGCAGCAGCAGCCGGCCTGGGTCACCCTGTTGGAGCAGTAGAGCGGGGGCGTAACGACCAGGGCCAGGGTGAGACAGACGGCGACCTCACAGATTCGGCAGCTCAGGTGAAAGGCCCACCAGAGCCAGGGGGGGAACACCCGGGGCCACAGGCAGAGGCCCAGCCCGTGCAGCAGTGCGTACAGCTGCAGGCCCATGTAAGCCAGCGCGAACAAAGCCGAGAAGGCGACGGCGGTGGCCGCTCTGCCCCACTCACGGCACCCCTGGCACTGCCCGCTGGGAGGAGAAGCACCGACGTGGTCCCTGTGGTAGACGTGCGTGGCGTCCGCCCGTGCGCAGAAGTAAAAGGCCAGGTAAGCCGTGGACAGGAAGCCTGCCAGGGCCACGAAGCTGCCCCGGGAGATGAGGATGAGGCAGGGCAGCTGGACAGAGACCAGCAGCAGGGCGACCGAGCCGAAGGTGGCCGTCAGGTGCAGAAAGACCAGGGCCGCCAGGAGGCCGGGCCGGTGGAAGGTGGAGTGGGAGCGCCGCGCTCTGGACCTAGTGGTCAGCAGCAGGAAGACCAGGCTGAATGCAGCAATGATGCAGGGGAAGGGTGCCTCGTGCAGCAGGAGAGCCCCTGCAGCGGGGAGCCGGTCTTGGTGGCTGTAGGCATCGTACAGCAGTGAGAAGGCCCTGCCGCCCCCCGCCACCAGCAGGGAGAGGCTGGTCAGTGCCATGTAGACGCCGCCTGGCGGACAGCAGAAGGAGAGGCAAAGCAGGTTGAGGGTCGAGGACAAGGCCACCAGGGCGAACAGGGAGCCCAGGCCGTAGACGTGGACCTCCCACGCAGCCCCCCACACAGCCATCGCCATGTTCCAGTCCGAGTGCAGGGGCACGAGCATGGGCGGGGCCAGGAGCAGGAAGGGGTCATAGGATTGGTTGGAGGCGGTGCTGTTGCCGTCGCTGTCGGGGAAGGCGGGGCTCCAGGGGGCGAGTCCGTCACAGGCTCCCCTTCTGCATGCTGGGAGAGAGGAGTCACCGTCCGCTCGATCTGACGGACTGTCGTCCTCGAGAGGCAGGCCTGCAAAAACACCAGGGCATCCTACCTAAATGAGCATGATAGCAGGCCAAGAGGAAATAAAATGTACAGTGCCACCTGCAGGCGGATGTTTTTTGGCGCAATGATAAAAGGAAGAAAAGAGTCGACAGAAATGCGGACCCGCTAGGTATAAGTACACGTGGGGATAAGTACACGTGGGGATAAGGTTCTTGGACAGACACTGAATAATGAATAACTATTGACACTCTCAGCGGCGCAAGGCCGAGACTTCTGCTGCTTAAACGGTTAATCCGTTATAAAACCGCAAACAGGTCGTGAGTGGGTGACTTGGGCCAAGCAGCGGGAAAAGGATTGACCCCGTTCTGGCCCACGTTTGTGCAACGTCCCGGCCACTACAGGCGGGCGAGGATGGTCAGTTACATGACCAGCACGCGCTTGTTGTAGAACGGATTTGCATGGCAGTTTCTACGGCAGTTTAATGCTACTAAGTACTTAATAGTATTTTCTCAGACTTTTAATCTCGGAATAGTGCTCGATATAAAAAGAAACACTTCCAGATGGCTCCCAGCAAATGTAAAATGTTAATATATAATGAAAATAAATAAATCAGATGAAAATTACCTTTGTCCTCAGTATTTTTTTCCTGATTCCTTTTAAAAACAAAAATCGAATTCATTCATTGTATTTAGCCTTCTTAAAATGCATCCAAGATCCATATGTGTCTTCACAATCAAGTATGTGAAGAAACGCACTGAGGATGTGGTGAAATGACCTCCCAGATAAATTTAAAGAATGAGTTCAGACCGAGGTCAATGTGCCATTGGTTGTTGAATTAAGCCTTGGTCTCAGCAAAGAGCAAAGACTTGACGCACAAACAAAAGCCTAGCTCTGGTCAGGGGAATTGGTCACTTACGTATTGTCACAGATCGCTGCCAGATGCCATTCCGATTCCCGATTAGACGAAAGTCACAATTTAAGGCCAAACCCGGCGCACGGGACTTTGGTAGACACTGAGGTTAAAACTGTTTCATACTTTGCACCTAGGCTCTGTGTGTGTGTATGCGCGTTTGCGTGCACATGGTCATCACACTCAGAGGGCTGGGCCTGAAGATGCCCCTCCCACCCTTTCTCCCCGTCACTGTGATTGGTGGTTTTGGATTACTATAGATGGGTTTGCTGTCGCTCGGGATGTTGAGCCCCAAGGCCACAAGTGTGTTCCACATCCAGGATCAGAAATCTTTTCTCTGTGATTGGTCGCCAAAATGTCATGTGTTCCGGGCCATCAACTGAAGTGGATTACTTTTCAGGAGGCTTAACTAGAGATTCTGTGTATAGGAGCAGGTTTATCCTTCCCAGGGACACAGGATTGTAATCATTTAACAATGAGTTTTGTCACGAGGCCCGATGTGCTTAACAACTAACTGGATCTGCTACATCTGGTTCTTCAGCACACGAAGGTCACGGAACCGATCTCTCCCCTGTCATTTTTTTATCTCATCTTTCCTCTCTCTTCTCTCTTCCATCTTTAGATGTCAAACCCATTTCCTATCAGTACTTTAAATGCTGTCGGATCGTTCTCCGAGAACACTTCCAAGGCAGGCCGTTGGAACAGTGGCAGTCATTTCTATCTTGTCACTGAGTTTGGTTTTTTTCCGCCGTTAACAAGTACCGCATGTTGTCCCGCTGTGAATCGAAACGCCATTGAACCAATTTGTCTGTGCGCAGTTTGTCAAAACTCCTGCTCTGTTCTCCGTGTTTTTTTTAACGTAGATACGAAAGGTGATGATTGCTATCAGACAGGCACTCAATTAGCGCGCAGGCCGCGAGGACATGAATCACTGGTATGTGGGTGAGAGCAGGAACACTTTAAGGTATAATTTAAAGAATACTGAACCTGAGCGGTCCCTGTGAAGCTCTCTGGGAAAGGCTGGCTAGAAAACTCTTTCTGAGAGGCACCAAAAGAGGGACACCATTTATCTATGAAAAGACTCTAGTTCCACTCAGCTCAAACCAGAGACGAGTGGTGAGACGGATAACGGGGAACCGTGCGGCACCAGGGCGGTCCCTGATGAGGTTTTTAAAAATGATTGTTATTACAGATAGCTCATTGCTGGCCGCCATGCTTGCTGATTCAGACAACACCTTTATCTTTGGGCATGCTCAGTTCGGACCACTCCTGATGCTGCTGCTGAGCTGGTCGATAGGCCTGGCCTGGAATTACCGCCTGGAAGCGTCAACTTCACCTCGGGTACAACTTTCTGTGTGTGTGTGTGTGTGTGTGTGTGTGTTCGAACGACTTGGAGTGCCCCGCCCCTCCAACCTGTGCTGAGACCTCATTGGCTGTGACGAAACCGCAGCTGTAATCTATTTGCTTATCACAACCACATGACAAGAGGACGCACCGGAGGAACCAGGAATGCTTGTGATGGGCAAGGAAATTCATTGCATTCTTCACCGATGATTGACAAATTTGTCTCCTGGGTTGACGAGGTGGAGTGGTACAATCAGTCAGCTGTCATCTTCATGAGAATCCACGGCTCGGTCTTCATGGTGGTTCTTCTCAACAGAAATGTGCAGATGCGTCGCGTGGCGGTTCTGCAGCCATTGATCGATTTTCATTGCTTATTGGTGTGTCAATGTGGGACACACACTTCGACCCCTCTCTGACCCGTCGCTGAGCGTGTCCCTGTGACGGCGTGTCCCTGTGTAAGCCCCACACCCCCCCACACACACAAACACACACAACAAAACCGCACTCCGAGGTTCACTGACCTGGAGAGGACGTGGCGCTGAGTGTCTGCGTCTCAGCTGGCCTCCGCACAATTCCTGTGACGGCTCCCTCATCGCTGGCTGTGGTTGTTTCTGCACCCGTTCCTTCCTCTGGCCCTACAGCTCTGAAAGTTACCCCTCTGCTTCTCTCTGCGTCCCGCTCAGTGGCCAAAGTTACCCCTCTGCTTTTCTCTGCGTCCCGCTCAGTGGCCAAAGTTACCCCTCTGCTTCTCTCTGCGTCCCGCTCAGTGGCCAAAGTTACCCCTCTGCTTTCTTCTGCGCCGGATTCACTGAGTGGTGCTGCGGCCGTGGCCCTCAGGCCCCACAGGTCAAAGGGCAAACTGAAGGGCATTGAGAGGAAGGAGGAAGTTCTTGCTTCCATCAGAGCTGTGGGTGCCCAAAAGGGCCAGTAGTAGCTATCCCGGGAGCTTGCTGTCGCATCCTCCAGGTGGCCTGACGCCCTCACAGATGGGGAAGGCCCCTGTGGTGGCTCCACTGTGGCAGACAGTACGCTGAAAAGGGGGCCAGGGCTCCACAGACACAGGGCCAAAATCCAGCCTTGATGCAGCATTGTGACCTCGTAAGCACAGGGGGAGTCTAGTCACATTCTGCCCTCTGTTTCCTGGTCCAAACACCCAGTTTATTTACCTGGAAAGCAGAGAGCAAATAGGAGTATTGGGCTCTTTTTTTCTTACTTCAGCGACCTGCATAGAAGGCCTCTTGATAACAAAAGAGACAACAATTTGTGGGAGAAAGAAAACCTCTGCCCTGTGTGTGGGGATATTTCCTCGCTCTCGCCAAGCCCCAGATTGATTTATTTGTTTTCAGGCAGTTGTGAGCTTTTATGAAAACAACAAACCTTTGGACTAAACATGGGTTGGAGTCCATAATAAACCGCTCCTCTCGCATGAGATTAGACATCAGGCTTTTCGTTAGCCATAAACGAAAAGCGAGGCTCTGCATCATGGAGCGCAACAGAGCAACAGAACGGATGGCCAAATCTCAACAGTAGCGTTTAGTCTGAATTAATGTGTTTTCATCGACCGGTTCGACACAACTGTCCTCATTTGATTTTATTGGGAATTAAAATCTTTTGGAGAATTGTTTACTGAGGGCAGTGCACAAAGCTCAGGGGTGAACTGTCACCCCATATCGCTCCTGTTTGTGAGGTAATGTGCCTCTCTCTGGGAGTGCTCACTGAGGAAGAGTTATCAACCCACACATTCTCCATGTCTAGCAGTCAGAGATAGGGCTTACTGCGGCTGCCTGTTCAGTTTGACAGAAATCTCTTTCGGTGTATCCAGCTGTTGTCGACGGATCCCGACCTGTTGGCTGTTCTCAATAGCGTGTAACAAAAAGCACATCGCTCATGAGTTTTACTCACTGTGGTCACTGTGAACTACCAACGCAACGTTGGTCTTTAAAGTGAGTAAACTCAAGGCATTAACATTGCATTTAACGTAACGCAAGTGTAAGACACTTCCGACTCAATCAACTTAATTTTCCACATGTGAAGTTCTTTTGCACAATGCTTTTGGCAGGCAGTAATTTTATATTTCTGATTTGTTTTCAGCATCTCTCCAGTGCATTTTGGATTCAGACGGTCTAATTTTTCAACCCTTACATTGAAAATACCCTGGCACCCGTCAGTGCAGGTTCAGAGGTTAAACCGCCTGGCATCATGACCATTTAATGGAAATTGATTCATCCTAATGGGACAAACCAGGTGAAATCAGGTCACAGATTTTGCACAACAAAACCCCAATCCATTGTCATCACCCAGTATTGAATAAAGCGCATTCCATTGCCCCCCCCCCCTTTCTGCCCTGATGAAATTCTGATCCACTGATCCATCATATTGTGGCAGACAATTCAACTAGTGGCCAATCGGCTTAGGCCACGCGAAATGATGCCTTAGATTTTTAATGGCGTCACTTCTCTCTAAAGCCGTTTTGACATTCGTGTCGGTGGATGCTGAACTGAGCTCACATGCTGGAATTCGAAGGGCTGGCTTTCTCAGCGACATCTGCATACATACCAAACTGCAGAGGCTAAAAGCTGTATGTGGTTGATTTGCTTCCATCACAACTCACAACCCCCTCTCTGCCACGAACAGCATGTGCCCATTTTCAGAACACTCCTCCCCCCTTATCCAGCTTCTGTCATCTGGCCGCGGCAGTGTTCTCCAGCACATTACCCCCCCCCCCCCCCCTCCGAAACTAACAGTGAAGCGTAACGCAGAATGTGGTTAATAATCTCTGGGAGCCACAGGGCTGGCTCTGAGGGCAGCATCCCTGTCACAGTTTAGTCTCAATGGGACTGGTCCTGCCTCAGCTTTCACACAAGCCTCCGCATAACTGTCCCGACGCACAGACATCAGACATAAGCCGACACACAGACAGCACAGAAAAGCTACAGGTCTGTTAGGACAGCTGGTATCTGGGGAGATATCCAGCGAAAGGCTGCAGGAAAAAGGATGGAGCTACTCACCCGGTCAGGGATAAGCGGAGAAGGGGAAAGGCTGAAATCCTCTCTCTCTCTCTCTCTCTCAGCCCTCGCTGTGCTGAGCTGGTGTAAATGACCGTCTTCGTGCGCCTGTGAAATAGAATTCCAGTCTCCACACACTCTCTCTGTCCTGCACTGTCCTCTCTCTCTCTCTCGCTCTCTCTCTCTTCCCCAGCCCCCCCCCCCCCTTCACTCTCATCAGTCCCCCACCCATGCACTGGTCATCTGGTCTAAAACTCAAACACAATAGTCAAACCTTAAAACAAATAAAATGAAGGGCTTGACATCAGATTACAGGGTCATATGAAGATGATCATTTTTTATTTGAAAAAAAAAAAAAAAATCAGCCAAAGGTTTTGTCTGCAGTTTTCTGTTTTTGACAGAACCTCATAGTGAGAACCACAAACTTTGTGCTTTCGGTTACCCAAAGCACACCCTTTCAATGATGTTAACAGGCAGTTATGGGAACCCTACCTTGACAGCAGCAGCAAGTAAAGGGGTACTGGATAAAAGATTTCTGGAAAAGAGTATTAATATAGACCACTTGGTCTGATATGAAAATGTGTATCTCAATGTGGAGTCCATCTTTATTGCATGGACAATAATGTCTTTAATCTGGTTTCTAAAGCCTGAGTATGCAGCAGTTCGCTGCATTTGTAATTATAGAATCTAGCACACAAGCTTTGACACGCAGCAAAAGCCAGTGACACACTGCCCAGCCCCGTCAGTAACAGATCACCTGGTAGGGCTGTTGGGCGTAGAGCGTTGACTCGGTTGGTTCCCTTGACAGCATGGTGGTGACTGACAGCCCCAGGCAGAAGGGATAGACGTATCTCTACAGCTGAGATAACGCAATGCGGACCCATAGACAGATATGGATCCTCTCATTTGGGAGGGGGGAGGTAAAACATCCTGCGTCTTCTCTGTGGCTGTGGAGGAACGCGTGTTGGGGTTTAATGGAATCCGGGTTTCTTCCGCGCGAACGATCAGCGCTCGTTTTGTATACGAGGCACTGCAGCAGAGATTAGACCGTGGGTTGAAGCCTGAATGGGGGTCTCAGAGCGATTAGCGTATGCTTAGGTCTGCAGCGCTAGTTTTCGCTGTGGTTCAGAGAGCTGAAGTTAAGCCTGATGGGGGGGCG
>JAOYSI010003174.1:1314-15378 GCA_025775065.1 Hiodon alosoides
GGCACATTTAATCACAAACCAGTGTTTTCGTAACTGCTGGAGTTTATTAAATGTTGTAATTAAAGACAAATCCCAGTAAAACGGCACATTTAATCACAAACCAGTGTTTTCATAACGGCTGGAGTTTATTAAATGTTGTAATTAAAGACTAAGCCCAGTAAAACGGCACATTTAATCACAAAGCAGTGTTTTCGTAACTGCTGGAGTTTATTAAATGTTGTAATTAAAGACTAAGCCCTGTAAAACGGCACATTTAATCACAAACCAGTGTTTTCGGAACTGCTGGAGTTTATTAAATGTTGTAGTTAAAGACAAATCCCAGTAAAACAGCACATTTAATCACAAACCAGTGTTTTTGTAACTGCTGGAGTTTATTAAATGTTGTAATAAAAGACTAAGCCCTGTAAAACGGCACACGACACAGCGAAGGCTGCTCTCCGTGGTGCTGATCTGTGCCGATGGCAGAGGAGTGGTGAAGAGATGCCCCCAGTTCTCCTGGGTTATGTGGCGTCCATTTTGCTTTTTTTTCAGATTGTTCTTGGTCATTCAAGTGCAGTCTGTACACAGTTTTCTTTTGTTCATTCTGCGTGTAGATATGATGACCAGCCTGACGAGACCTGGCATTACAGAATCTCTTCTTCAGCCAACCTTTGGTTTCTAGCAAGCCCGGTATTAACACATACTGAGTAGTCACAAAAATACATAAAAGAAATAAAAAATGCTGCTCAAAAATCCAACACAATCCGTCATTTCTGCGTCTACGACTTCTTTAGTTGATTTAGGAATCCTTAGCGTGGGAGATGGAGAGCAGTGTCTGGCAGCTTTTCATCTCTTTATATTTAGTTAACATTTCTTCTTAAATGTCAGCTAGATATTACTGTATAAATCTTTCAGCACAGGAAATCCGATTTTTAAGATAATGTTGGCATTCTTTTATGGTCTGGGTAAGAATTTTATTTCATCCGAAAAGAAGAAAGTCCTTTATAATGTCTGAAGGACGTCCTCTTCTTAATTTGACATTTAACGACGTGGTATTGAGTTGTCCTCTCTGGCAGAGCGTCTTCACATGGTATCTGAATGAATGAGAATTAAAACTGACACGTCATCTGTCCTCTCACCAGAACCTAGAGATTTGAAAGAGAAGAGAAGAAACACACACTCGGGTTGTTCAGTATCAAGCTCAGCCGTTGCCAAGCAGCAGTTTATGGTAGTGCAACCATCTATTCTTAAAATTATTTTTATATCAAGAAGTAATTCTGCTGTTTCTAAATATAGCCGTTTACCTCTCTGCGGGGTATGCGGAGTCCTTTAAATATAGCTTGGCTTTTATCAATTAGACTTGATTTATCATGAACGCGGTTTCCATGAGTTATCATGAACGCGGTTTCCATGTGTTATCATGAACGTGGTTTCCTTTGTATAGTATCAAGCATCTTAAGGTACCACAGGAAACTAATTTAAATTCAAACGACAGTTCTCCAATATGCATATGAGATGTTCACCGAAACGCTGCGTACCGCTCCGCTGTCTGAGAACAGAGCTGCTCTGAGTTAGAGCTCTGCAGCTGAAATAAACACGACGCTTGATCTACCCTCTGACCTCAATTTACACTTTAAACTTGGTAATTATCTTGTGAAGGAGAAGAAGCAGCACTTTGAAGCATAGTTTAGCCAAATTTAAAACAACAGAAGAGAGAAAATTAAACGCAGAGGACGATATTTCGCTGTTTTAGAGTGTAGTTAGACAGCAGTCCTCAGAACTGGACACCTCTCAGCCTTTTACCCGCTAGGGTAACAAAGCCCTAAGTATGCAAAGTTCTCTGGTTCATCTGACCACATTTCTGGTGTGCGAAATGACCACACATAGCGACGCATGAATGCTCATTCTTTACCAGTGTTGTGACACACAGACCGACCACGTTTGCTAAATAAACCATGACATGAGCGTAGACCAAGTGATTGTAAATGGTGCTACGTTGACTGGTACATGGAAAGTTCATATCTGCATTGTAATTGATTGGTTTATGAGCATGAGGATAGGTAGTAGTTTTACTACAGCAGACTTAATCCGGTGGTAGATGAACCTGAAGAGGAAAGGGACTGGCTTAAGAATTAGGGTTCGCAGTCTGAATCACAGCTTCAAGGCAGTTTCTTGAGGAGCGCTCATAGCTTAGGCTGTTAGCCACGTTGCCAATTATTTACGAAGTACGTTCTTTTGACGTTGCCGTTCAGAACAACCCCAGCAGTGTTTTTCTCTTTCTTTTAAAAAAACATTTAACCCCAGGAAAGACACCGACAGAGTATTTTCACTCCCAGGTTACCCTCTGCTCGAACCCTTTGCTCAGTTTCTCCTCTCCGCAGCTGTTCCTCTTCCGTTTCCTCCCCCGTAATGAGATGAGGCTGCTCTCCGCCTTCTGACTGAGCTCTTGCATCACTTCCTGGGACTGTGGGGATTTCCTGTTCTTCAGGAATCAGGTCTGCCTGTCGGAGGATGTTCTAAAACTCGTGGTTTACCTACATCACCATGAGAAAAGACACAAAGACAATCTAGGCACTAAGATACAAAAGAGTAATTAAAAAATTGATAGGAACACAAAGGTTGCTAAAGGCTTGTATCTTCCACCGAACGGTAGAGTTGGGCAATGTGCTTAACCTTATCTCTGCCGGGTGAGATTCAATGGTGAGGATGAGTAAAAATACACGTTTCAGAACTAACTTACAACCTTTTGGGTTTCTCTAGCTACCAAACAAGTCCTCTCCCTATTCCTCTTTGAGGAAACAGGTTTTTTTCACCAGCTCAGAGGGATGAGACAAAGGCAGACAGTCATGTCATTTAATTGGTACCATCTCGAGAACCAAACGCAATGGCTTCATCAGATCTGAAAAGCCACAGACGTCACTGCTGTGATTCAGAGACACTCATCCAGGAATGAGATGGCCCTTGGTATGTGGCCAACGAGTGCTTTTTCGTCTGAAAAGACCCTGAACGATAACGCAGGCAATGCTTTGAGCAGTCAGGTGTCGCGTCTGTTTGAGTCGGGTTATGAGTTCGGGTACGTTCCCGGGAATGCCCAGCTGACGAGATCAGCGTCGCAGAAGTAATCGAAGGATCTAACACAAGAGGGGTTCATGCCATGCATCGAATTCGATGGTCTGACCTCTAAAACTTCACAACCAATTGTGGTTACAAAACCACAAACCACTAACTTCATTAAAAGGGCAGTAATAAGAGCCTTTTAAATGATCCCTGTAAGTGTATGTACACCAGTATTACGTATACAGTCAGGGCTGTCAGAGGGCTCAGTCTTTTTTGTGTGTGATTGCAAATATGAGGATAAACCCACATTACAAATGGAAAAGGATTGGTTCCCTTTTCAGATATGTGAACTTAACCATGACACAAAAAAAGCAAAAAAAACAAAGACCTGTCTCTCTCTTCCTGACTGACAGCCAAATAAGTCGAACATGAAACGGCGCAGTAATAGGTCGGTTAGCATGTTCTCCCGAATCAGGGTCTGTTGTGAGTGGCTCTGAATGTGGAATTGCAGCTGCAGTGGAATGTGTTCTGCGTTGCCTGGCAGTTTTCAGCACCCAGTCTGTTGTCTGGTCGCTGCGGGCGCCTCTCTGCCGTTTTGGGAAGCCGTGCTCAGCCGCAGTCTATCCATCTCGTTCCCCCTGGAGGGCCTTTAATACCACAGCTTCTGCTCCTAACCTCCTGCCCTCTGGCTCTGGGCTGGACCAAGCTCCATGCAATGATATCAATTTGTCCATTCATTAGGAGCACAGTCGAGGGACGTGCTGTTGTGTACTACCCCCACGATTAAACAATTAAGAACCCGCAAGACTAGAGTTGTGCACAAAAGGTTTGAAATTTCCATATTTGCCTGAATGTGAGGAAAGATTTTTTAAATTACAGTTCTTAGTGGGGCAGATAATTTAGCAGGAAGTACACAGAGTTTTATGAGGGGTAAAGTGAATAGGGAATTAAAAAACTCAAAAGCAAAGTGATTAAGAAAAATATTTCATACATTTTAAGATTTAAAATCCGAGAACGCTCGAGCGTTAGATTCAGCATGGCCTGCTGCTGAGATGGAAAGTGAGGTCAGACAAAGGCCAAGACTAAATCAGATGAAAAGATCGTTTTGATGCTCTAAAAAAAAGTGGTCGTTTTGAGAAACAGTCAGGTTGTTGGATTTATGATGTCTAAGCTGGCCTACAACAATGAACATCACTGAATAAATGACACGTCTCGATGGATTTGCCTTGTAGCAAAGAAATACGCTAGCTCAGTGGCATCCAAAAGATTATACTGAAGGAAAACAATGTGTGCTGTCGATGGCCTTCCGAACCCTCAATGTTTTTTTTTGTTTTTTATTTTTTACCTAAAAGCATTCCTATTGTCCTATTGACCTCTATTTAGTTGGCCATCTACACCAGAAAAGGCCAGTTTTTTTCCTGTCAGCTGAAATTTGTGTAATGCAGCTGAACCTTCACAGAAAACCCAACGGACCAAAACCTGGAAAAGAACAGGTAAACTATTAAGCAAACAGGTTTGGGCACAAGTCCTAGAAAAAGACTAAACAAAGGAAGAGGTAACTGCAGCAGACCTCCTGGATTTAAGTATGATAAATGGTGAGGTCAGAACAGTTGTCTAATTGTTCATTTAAAAAATACTTGATATGATATTTTAGTTTAGTGCGTAATTAAAAGACAGATTTGTTTGCTAACATTGGAGAAGCTTGAGACTGCACTAGTTATTCAGATGTCATGAAGGTGAGATCGCAGAAGCGTAGAGAGAACTTCCTCCTGTATCGACGAAACAGCCCATCAATAACCCGGCTGTTTGGAGTGGTTCAGTTTCCATTTTCACTGATTCATACCGCAGGAGGAAAGGAGGACGACGGGAGAGATCTGAAAAAAATTAAATAAAATAAAATTACCGCTTTCCACTTTCTTATTTCTTTTATCTCAATCTATTGCATTTGAAAAAGGAGGTGGTGGGTTCGCTGTTCCCACACAAGACTTTGAATCATTGAATTAGCTTCCAGGGGCTTTAAGGGGATTTTCTCTGCAGTTTGGTGAGGTTTTCAGAGCCATCGTTGAGACTTAAGCCTAAAGACAATCTGTTTATTTTCAGACATGCCAGTTATTTAACGCTGAAGATGTTAACACAAAATCTCAATCGCAAACAGTAAAGAAAATATGTCACTGAGTAAAAAGGTTTCTTTCCCTTCCCCTATAACAGTGCTGGGATATATTTAATTTAGATGGATCTAGTAGGGAACTAAGAGCCTTTCATTGGACTTACATTTAGCGTTGATGCCTGGAAAGATGATGACAGTGGAGGATGATAGTGGAGAGGGAGTGGGTTCGAGGGAAATAGAAATTCCAATGAAATGCCTCACAATGTCAACCTGCATTTACGTCCTACCTTCTCACTGGTGGCTGCGCACTCTGGCATAATAAAATGATGCCTTTCCAACCCAGCCTGAACCCAACGATAATAAAATCTGAGATTTCCTACCCAGCTCAAATTCATGGATAATGAAATCGGGGCACTACCAGCTCAGCTGAGACAGAGTTCACATTACATTTCTTGATTGCTAATCACTGTAATTCTCTTTCTGTCAATGTCCACTCACCTGGGCACCTGCTTAGGTGGGTTGACCTAGCTGTGCCTGTTCTCCCGGTCTCATCTGTGGGATTAGGCTCCACGTGGCCCTCCTTTAGTGGACGGGGCATTTGACGCAACGTTACTATATTTGAGACCTTTATCTTTAGGAAGTAGCAAGGTAAAGAGATTAGTTTTCACGAGTCCTGTTACACTTTTTCTTAAGAGAAGGTAAATTCCAGCAGTCTGTAGGCGAGCGTGAGGGACGGTGAAGATGGATGGAGCGGACCGGCGGCTGATGGGCAGGGGTAGAACGTGGGGTGCAGGCCGAAATATAACGGGTGAGGGTCGTCTGGTGGGTTTCAGGGCATTTCATTACTCTTTTTTTAATTTATTTTTTTATCTGATAACCTTCATCTGCCTGGCGAGCCACGAAGGCTCACAACGGGAGTACGTGAACTGTCATTTGTAACTGTCATTTGTAAGCATTTGCACTCAGGAGCAAGGATACTAAACTTACTTACGCGGGAACCATCAGACCAGACGGGCTCTTCTCTCATAATATCTGAACCCTTATCTTGACTCTGACGAGACGGCACTGCTGTCTGGAGTGGACTCCTGGCTGATGAGCTCTTCTATGTTACCTCGGCAACGTATTCGTTGCTCTGTGATTCGCCCACCTTTCCGAACCGAGACATGCCCAGACAGCAACTCCTGTACCACATTCGATATAGCACAAATATCCTCAGCAAAACCCAACATTTAAGTCAGTGTGCATTCGTTGTACTGCATTTCAACGCCCCCAAACCTTTCATTTATTATACTGTGGGCAATTGTACCGAAAATAGAAATGTGTTTTATTTTCTTCATTGTTGAACGTTCTGGTAAAAGGAATTTAAAAGAACATAAAAAAAAAAACAACAACTTGCACACATCATTATATCAACCTTCCATCTGTAACTTGCTTTCTTGTCAAGGTTGTCGAAAAGCCATTGCGTTTGGGCTGGGTGTGTTTGTTACAGTAGTTTCCTGAGTCATACATAAGTGACATTGTACCCAAACATTACAAATATGCAGAAGATAATCACCACCTGACCTATGTTCAGTGGGCTAACACAGCATCTAGTCCTTCCAAACATTGACCCTTTTGACCGAATCACGGTTAATTTGAGATGCTCCCCCTATTACGATCATTCTGACCGACTGAGAACTGGATAATCATTGTTTTTATTGGCATGGAGTTCTAACAACAGTTTACCATAAAGTCTATTTATTCCGTTTGATTCGGAAACGTTGGAGGCTAACGATAATAATTAGGAGGCTTTGTGGTACTTTTTATTTTGTTACAAAATACTTGACAGTATTGTACAATAACACTGTATTTAACTGTTCAGGTAGTCATAGGTTGGGAATAATGCTCCAGACCGGGCTAGCCTAAATGGGGCCATATTCACAAAATTTCTTCTAACCCCGTGCAAGTTCTGTGCATTGGAAATGAATGTGTTTACACTTAAGTTTAACGTAGCTTTTCTTCAGCACAATGCCCCTCACAAAAATTCCACCTTTGTCATGAAGACGGCATCGGAATAAAAATGTATGACGTAAGTAGAACAAAAGAGAAACACGAATAAACAAAACGACGGAGCGGCGGAGTGAAAAATAACGAAACCGAGAGAAGCGTTTGCGCCAACGCTGGTTTCCCTTTCAGGCTAAAATAAAGCTGAATGTAGACCTTGCATGGCAATCATCAAGTCCGCGGTGAATGTCTGTGAAAATCTTCTGCGTTTCGCACCTTTTTTCTGCGCCCGTAAGCTTTCATTAGCGTTCGTCTTCCTGTGTGCTTAATGACGCATATAGCACCGATGTTCTTTCGCGTTGTATTAAGCCTGGGGGGTGGGGGGGTACTGATTTATTTGCTCGATGGAATTCTGTGTCGATTGCCGCAGCTGTCGAACCTCACTGTTGAATTGAAATACCCTTTGTGGCAGACGTTTCCAAATCGAGTGTTGTAACGTCAAAACCTGTCTTCAACTGTGTGATTTAGATCTCGCAGAAAACGTCAAATTGAATCACGTTGAGATGTGGTTTTATTATGATTGGATTAAGATTAGTTGAATGCTCTTGAATAAATCAGAATATTTTGTGAAGGTAAGTCAGCGTCTCGGTGACGTTTACTTTTATCTGATGTGAATATTAGAACAAGACTTCGTTTCCCGAGTACTGATCTGATCCCAGTTGATTGTATACAGCTGCGTTGAGTTCATGTTCACTCATTTGAAGACCAAAAAATTTAACTTAAATTAAAAAATGTCCTACAAGCTGCCAGAGAAGTTTAGACACTATAATGAAGCGTTCCTTTGTCTGGGAGAAAATTCATCCAATGAAGCTGCCAATTCTTAATTAGATTTATAATATGAATTAAATTCTGGTTGTGTTTTGAACAGCTCTCACTGCACAGTTGTCAGTGTGTGTTTGCTCTCCTAAAGTGGACAAAGGCAGCGTCTCTCAGACTGCTGGGGCGGAGAATCTCCGCTGACATCAACACTAAATTACTACGGCTGAATCGGCGTAGAGAGTGTCAAACGTTTCCACGACAAACTGGAAAAAAAACAAAAACAAAACACTGCCTCATCTCATGAATGACCCTTAATTGTCACAACGATGTGGTAACGTTTACAAAACGTAAGCACAACCTATTTTAGGATTATAAATCTCAGTGGGGGAGATTTTAAGTTAGGCAGGTTGTAGAGAGAAGGTCTACGTTGTAAACAAAAGGCTGTCGTGAATACGGTGCTCCACATTCCCCTTCTGTTCTTGACACACGTGTGATACAGTAATTGGAGCCACAGAGGTGAGAAGGAACTCATTTGCCAATTTGACAGTTTCTCCCCGTTTTCCTGTTTGGCGTTACAGTGATGCTAAACTCTCTCTTTAGTTATTACATAACAATCCAGGCATGGGTCGGATATGTCATATAGCCCTTAAAGTAGCCCCAATAATACATACATGGTCTACTCAAAATTGAGCTGCTGAGTGGCAGAGCTGTGTTCAAATTACCAAATTTCTTGAATTTAGCTGAATTTTAAAGGACCGGTCTAATGGCTGGATTGGAGGTTAATGTGCCCTCCAGGGGACCAGAATGCATCTGGTGAGATGAGTCACTGACGGAGTCATACCAAAATCGTATCCATCGCCTCTCTGATTGCTACTAATTAGCACATAGATGGGGAGCACGAGCAGTTTGTGCTCGAAAAAACCCACAAATGTCACTGAGTGGAAGCAGTTCGGCGTTGAGGAGTGGGCCAAAATTCCTCCACAGTGCTGTGGTAGACTTATCGATATCCACAGGAAGCCTTCGGTCATTGCTGCTAAAGGTGGCGTAACCAGACATTCAGTCTTTTTTTGACAAAGATACACAGAAACACAGCAAATCAGATGCGTTTCTCCGGCATCCGGCGTGCGAAGGAGAGGAGAAATACGGAGGTGGGGGAGGGAGTAGGAGAAGAAAAGATGGAGGACAGGAGTGATGGAATGAAAGCGAGAGACTAGGAAGGAGCAACAGAAAGAAGGTGTGATTATTATAACCTCAGACAAACACACATTTCACTCCCGCTCCATGGAGTCCCCTCCAGACCCAAATGTCCCTCAAAGTCCGGTTCCGATGCCCACCCGCCGTTACGCACTACAGCTGAGGTTAATCGCTGTACAAGAAGCCAAGAATCTCATTGTTACAATCGTAAAAGTTACTACATTCTAATCTCCTCAGTTCTAAATTCTAATCTCCTCAATTCTAAATTCTAATCTCCTCAGTACTACATTCTAATCTCCTCAGTACTAAATTCTAATCTCCTCAGTTCTAAATTCTAATCGCCTCTCTTCCCCCGAGCTGATACCCCTCACTCACGCTGAATCCATTAAAGAAAGAGTCAGTGAAGCAGCTTAGCAGAGACTATCAGGGCTTGCAAACAATGCCACCATCGCTGTACGTGAATTATTTTTTCCCTTTAGAAATTTTAAAATATTTTTGTCGTCTACTACAGGCGGAAATGTACCTTTTTTCTATGACACTAATTGGTACATTCGATAGTCCGGTAGTAAATCCAGCAGAAGACTTGTCTCCTGTGGGACCTTAAAACTGATTTATTTTTCCAAAGATGGGAACAGTTTTTGTTCCTCTTTTAAGCATTGTGCCATCAGTAAATAATGGGCCGAATTATGACTGAGGGCTGAGAACAAGAGGAAGATGAGTGTAGTGCAGTGGACGAGGAAGATGAGTGCAGTGTAGTGGATGAGGACGATGAGTGCAGTGTAGTGGACGAGGAAGATGAGCGCAGTGCTGTGGACGAGGAAGATGAGTGTAGTGCAGTGGACGAGGAAGATGAGTGTAGTGCAGTGGACGAGGAAGATGAGCGCAGTGTAGTGGATGAGAAAGATGAGTAGTGCAGTGGACGAGGAAGATGAGTGTAGTGCAGTGGACGAGGAAGATGAGCGCTGTGCAGTGGACGAAGAAGATGAGCGCTATGCAGTGGATGAGAAAGATGAGTAGTGCAGTGGACGAGGAAGATGAGTGCAGTACAGTGGACGAGGAAGATGAGCGCTGTGCAGTGGACGAGGAAGATGAGCGCAGTGCAGTGGACGAGGAAGATGAGCGCTGTGCAGTGGACGAAGAAGATGAGAGCTGTGCAGTGGACGTAGTTGCTTTTTCTGGGGGTGTTGTTTTTTTCCCTCTTATTAGCATAGACGGCAGCGGATATGGGGACGGCCCAGCTTTCCACGGTGCCAGGCTGAAGAAGCTTTTGGTGAGGTTGCCATGGGAACATGAGAGAGGACGTTTCTCGGTGTCCTGGATCCCTCAGTGACCCAGGTAGTGGGAATGACCCTAACTTCTGTGCATGCGGTGGAATAGGCTGTAGAATGGATCTCATCTCGTTGGCTTGAGCGTTGAGTTATTTTTTTTTTTACCAAAATCATCGATGAACCAACGAAGCCAACCTCTCTTTGAAGGTGCTCCTTGGAGGATCCTTCAGCCAAAACAGGGGGTTCCTTTTGAGTCATTTCTGGATTCTGAACTGCAATCCGATGTGAAAAAAGAGAACTCTCATAGAAGGCAGCAGCTTGGGAACGTCTCCTCCTTTTAACAATCCACAGATGTACAAGTTTCCCCTAAGGTGCCAGTGGGTTGAGCTCAGGGCCCTGCAGACCAACCTGGCTCACATTTCGCATTTTGCTGTGATATCGATGTTCATTTCACGCAGAACTGATGGAACAACTGGATGGAACGCTCTGAAAGTACCTTGCCTAAGGGCATCCATATTAATTATGATTCACTGCTCCACAATTGAAGAGAACGACATAATTTTTTTGTCGGTTTGTGAAAGTGGTGCTCTCTCAGCTAGAAGTTAACCGGGTCAACCCAGAACACATTTAATTGATTTTATTTGCCTAACCAGCTCCTCTGACGGAACTCGTTTCAGTCAGGTTGCAACTGAGCCAGCCCTTCATAGAAAACTAGACAGTTATATAATTTAGTGTTTCCTGGGAGCTGAAGATCACCACTGCCTGGATATGATAAGGAAACGGGCTCTCCTGGAGGGGGAATTCTCGACCCCGAGTCTCAGGTTCATCAGTTTTGTCAGAGCTGCTCAGCGTAACAGCCAGTGTTTCTGTTCCTCAGTGGAGACCAGTAAATCTTTAATTGGTGGAATATTTGGTTCTCTGTTCAACCATAACAGCTGGTATTAATTCTCCAGTCTGTAATCCGTCTTTAGCATTGTCATTTAAAATGTGCACAATGTCTGCACGAGGTCTGGAACAGATGGATGCTCTGATCTCAGCAATCCTGTTATTTGTTTCCCTGCAAGGGGCCAACACATTTATAACACGATATAACTGATGATAAGCATAAGTATATATGCTTTGTAGCTGCTGTATAGATGTGAGGACGGGCACTGTTCTAGGAAATGGCTGTCCCGCTCAAGAACTACAATTCCCACCAGTGCAATTCCCATTGGTCTGGTGAGGTTTCCAAAGCAGTAAGCAGAGGGCTTCTGGGAGAGAGAATGCCATGTGGCCAAGAGAGCATTTATTGGCTGAGTTGATCTGTATGTTATTTAAATGCGACATTTTTGCTATGCTAAGATGAAAAGATGGAAATTCCACCCTATCACAGCACAAAAACAGTCGTCCTCTGTGAATGCATCTTTTGGCAAAACCACAACACATGGCATAAAATGCTCTCGCTGTTGTTGGGAGCAGTGCTAAAACTCTCTGAGATATTTATGGCCAACTTTAGCATTTGTGAGTTTGCCAATGATCAAGGACGCGGGGATTTGCTTTGAACGCTAAGCACGCCCGTTGCTATTTTGATGAAAATCTCGTCACATCACCTTCAGTAATATTGGTTTAGGCTTAATGATATACACCGTCTGCTATTTTAAAATATCAAATCAAAATCAGCAAAAACACCCAGACAGGAGTGCTACAGATGGTGTTTAAGGGAGAGGGGGAAAAAAAACAAGGCAATAAGTATTTACGGGTAAAAAAATGAATCTGAAATGAGCCACATTTTGGTTGCTTGGAAACGTGTTCAATAGCACTGTGGATGTCACCTGAATGTTCAGCAAAAAGCAAACCCATCTGATGAAATTTTAATTGGTCTATTTTTAATCTACATAGGGGAAAAAAAACCTTGACTGCTGTTGCTACAGTAATTGCTCGGGCTGCTGTCTCACCCGGTTCACCGTCTCACTCTGTCTACCGTCTCACCCGGTTCGCCGTCTCACCCGGGTCTCCATCTCACTCTGTCCACCGTCTCACTCTGTCCACCGTCTCACTCTGTCCGCCGTCTCACCCAGGCCGCCGTCTCACTCTGTCCGCCTTCTCACCCGGGCCGCCATCTCACTCTGTTAATAGAGCTGCTTTCAGTAGCTGAGCCCAGTGCATTGGAATTAATAGAACAGAATAGGAACTATCTGGAATAGTATATTTATAGCTTATTCAACTCAGCTGACGAATGGCTTTTGCCAGAGTTGTGTAATGCCTCCTAGCAAGCGTGTGGGTTTCGCCTGTCTCTGCCATCAGAGCGTCTGCTGGCTGTAACGCGTCCACAGCCCATACCGGTCACCTGCACATGTTGGTGCAACTTAACTACTTTAACTCCAAGTTTTACTGAATGCTGCCCGCTTTTCTCTGTCGACCCTTTGCTTAATGTTCCCTACCCGACCAAGGAACCTCACAGAGACTGTCGTTTGCATTTTCGAATAATGGGATCACCTGTTATTGCACACAGATAGAGGCCACTCAATTTACACTAATAGCTCAGCTCTTCACTGTAATTCTGTGAATCTAAATGAATGTAGGTATGCTTCTGCAAAAAGGCCTGCATACTTATTCAAACAAGTCATCTTAACAGATGGTTGATCTTTCCCCCTTTGTTTTCGCATGGGATGCGAGGAGAGTGTTGTGCATTCAAGAAATACAAATTCCTCTTTTAAAGTGTCATTGCTGAAAGATTTAAAGCAACAGAATGTGAAAACCATGAAAGCCAGAGTATATGCATGCATAAGTGTGGGCGAGAAAGAATGGGAGAAGGTTAAGATTTAAAATAAATACATTTTGTGGACTTTGGAGGCTGGAGAAAGTGGCCTTCAGGAGGAGTATTGTGGAAAGGGAAGAGACCCGTGCTGGTTGGCAGTGAGGGGCACAAAGGAGATTTAGTAGATAGGCCGTATTATTAGTACAGCGAAAGGCACAGCGCCGCCAGCAAAATCAATGGGAAAATAAAAGGGAACGCACTTGGCACGGGCATACGTGTTCTAATCTCCCCCCCGCAGCCCCGGGAAAATGCAGGCTCTTTCATGGTCGGTGTGTGACTGAGGGTGTCAGATGGGGAGAGGGAGGGATGGAGAGAGAGATTGGGAGAGAGAGAGAGAGAGAGGGGGAAGGAGCAAGAAAAAGAGAGAGAGAGAGCGAGAGAGGGAGAGAGAGGGAGAGGGAAAAAGAGAGAGAGAGAGAGAGAGAGAAAGAGAGAAAAAGAGGGAGAGAGAGAGAGAGAAAGAGAGAAAAAGAGGGGGAGAGAGAGAGAGAGAGAAAGAGAGAAAAAGAGGGGGAGAGAGAGAGACTAGTAAACCAGTAAGTAAACCAGACTCCCTCCAATTTGAGGCCATGAAAACCCAAGAGCTCAGCCCTGAAAAGAGTCCTCTACATCAGCTAGCCCTGAAGCTCATTACAATTAACCCCACTAACAATACAATACTAACAAACCAGCTTCAGGTCCGCAATGCTTACCTGCCCCAAATCAGAGTAAACCAAATTATAAAACTAACCAAAAACTTTTATCTGGAACATTGGGAAACAGAAACGAAATCCCAAAATAAAATGGATTGTTATCGGGCTCTAAAAAGAGATTACATTCTGGCAGAGTATCTCTCTACTGTCAGAGATACAAAGCAGAGA
>JAOYSI010003175.1:0-15376 GCA_025775065.1 Hiodon alosoides
CCCCCCCCCCCCCCCCCCCCCCCCCCCCCCCCCCCCCCCCCCCCCCCCCCCCCCCCCCCCCCCCCCCCCCCGTAAGACGTTATTGACTAAACCTCCAGGAACAATTATTAAAAAAACGGAATGTTATAGATGTTTGTCGACATCCACACATACACATACACAGGCGCTAGAAGCAAAATGCCCCGTCGTGCTTTAAGAGGACCGAAATTCAATGTGCCGTTTAAATGATAAGAGCCTTATAGATACAGACATTGGAGCTGTTATAGATCATCAGTGTGTTGAGGCTCTGCTCATTTTAAGCGTTTACTAATATTGATGTATGAAATTCCTCCACAAAAGGACAAAGCTAATAGAAGCTAATTACCAGCTACCCTTTGGTGTGCTGGGGGAAAGCGGGAGGGTGAGGAAGAGGCCTACGTTTACTACTCTATAAACTGTGCACATTTCATGTAAAAAGAGCTGAAACAGTAAAATTAGTGCAATGTTGGCAACATCAAAACTACTACGATGTCACAATAATGCTTAAATACTGCACACCATCGCTAAGGGAGGGGTTAAAATTCCCTCGTGCACCAGGCCCAAAGGTGGTAAATACATTGTTGTTTTTGTTTTTCCCCAGATGTAATGGCAGTAGGAATAACTTATTATTAATATGAATTTAATTAGTGAGGTTGTTTTTTTTCTTTTTAGATAAAAATTATGCATTATACATTTATGAAGGATTTTCAATGTTAAATTTTGGCCAATGCTAAATTTAACATTGAAAATCCTTAATAAATGTACGGTTTTATTTCAACACATATATACATACATGTATGTACATATTTGATTTCCCATTGGCTTTAGGTTAAGTTTTGAAGTTTAACCACTTAAATAGGTCTAAATGTCTGCAATGATTGTTATTGGCGCTGTTCGTTACTTTTAATTATTGTTGTTTTTTTAACATGCACGATATATACAATTACTGTCTCACACACTGAATGAATTCTTTCAAAAAGTTTATTTATCATCAACCAAGAAGAAAATATTATTTAAAGGGCTTACACAAGCTAATGATTTAAAGAAGGCCTACTAAGGAATCCTTGCTGATTTTCTCTGCTTCCACTATCCTACAAGGGAGTGCTAGCTAACTTTTCTGAATGCCTACTTCTCCTGCATACGTAAGCTATCCAGCGGCAGAAACCTTGCCCAGGGTTCGAGAGGAATGAGGTCAAAATTTTTTTTTTAAATATACCCGTCGCGTTCAGCAAGATTTCCGACGCTTTCACGCAAGCACGTACTACTTTCAGAAACAAAGATGTCCGATTGTCTAATACAGAACAAGACACGGGATCAGACATATATCAGCATCAGACATAAAGCCAGGCATGTCTAAGCAAGCCAAGATTATATCTAAGGGGGAAAAAATGTACGCCACGACGTTACCACGACGCGCTTCTATAAGCCCTTTATAACTAAAGTTACAAAAGAGAAGAATACAACAATGTTTGCATTACGGTTTCCTGCCTTTGTGTATTTCAGGAAGATCTACAAGGGACACAGTTTAACCAATCACCTCTTATAAACAGAATCAATATCACCCTACCCTTCTATCAAATAATGGAAATAAAACTACTACACTAAACTAATATTTTAAAGCAATAAATCCCTCTAATTTACATTTCTGGCTCAGTTTTTAAATACTTGTAAAGGATGGCTAATTTGCCTAATTTACAGAGTTGTTTATTTCA
Source organism: Hiodon alosoides (assembly GCA_025775065.1). Taxonomy (NCBI): domain Eukaryota; kingdom Metazoa; phylum Chordata; class Actinopteri; order Hiodontiformes; family Hiodontidae; genus Hiodon; species Hiodon alosoides. Next base: position 1,731 of record JAOYSI010003175.1, read on the forward strand.
ATAGAAGTTTTCATTACATAGGTTACCAAGTTCCTCCATAGCGTCCACTGCGATGTTTTAAACATTATAACCACAGGAAGGTCCTAATGGTCACCTTTACCCCTTTTTGTTTTTTGTTTTTTGTTTTATTCTAAAAAGGACGGATTGTTCATAGAAAATCCATTACTTGGACCGACACAGGACTTGGTTGGTGTCTGTGTAAACAGTGTTCAGTATCTGGAGTATGGCTGATCTCTGAACGTTCCCTTGGTTGTTCTCGCTGGTGGGGCTTTGTGTCGACTGTTAGTCCATTCTTCCTGGCCTGGTGAAATTAAAAGATAAAAAGGCAATAATAATATATTGGTATCTCCCTTCCCATCCCAACCAGAGACTGCAGAATGTTGCTAATTTGAATTAAATGAACTTTTAAAATTAGGCACATTCCCTGCACGGTGTGCAATTTCTTGAGTTTTCTCAGATGTTTTGACAATGCAATGCAACAAAACAATTTTTTAAACAACGCCGGGTTTACGCAGCTGTCAGCCCCTTCACCTGGAAGGGATGCATTTATTTAATTGAAATACAACATCAAAAGACACTTGAAAGGAGTCTACAGGGTGTCTCCCGGCAAAAGGTCACGATCGGCATCAGCCAAAAATCTGCATCCATTCAACCTGGTCGCTTTCAAGGAAGAAAGAGCCGGCATTGACCATCCCTTATTGTCTGAGCCTCAGCTAGCAGTGATTATTCTGCAGAGCCAGGGCTAGGCAGCTGGGTGCTGGAGAAGTGTTAGCCCGTATTTGTTTAGTGTAAATGTGCTGTCGGTTTTCCCTTAACCAATACTTTTTAATTTACCCTGTCACCTTTTCACCTTCTCACTTACTGTCACATTGTTTAAGAAGACTGGACGGCGGTGACCTTGTGTCTGAGAAACGGGTACACTGACTCCATTGCACCGTAGGTCTCCTATAATCCTTCAAGCGGCTTCCCTTGACTCTCCAAAAGTGTGCCTTTTTAAGATTATTCCAGTTGAAGAGTATTTTAAGAATAACTTCAGCTGTAACTGTGAAGTCAATTGAGAGTCAATCGAGAAATGTTGGGTTTGCAGACAGTCTTGCATTTCTTTTCCTCATAAATGAACCCTGACCATTTAATGGGACAATCCACAATGCAGATGCTTCCTTTGTAAATATAAACGTGTAGTTTGCCCATGGACAATTTTATTTTCCTTCAGAAAAAAGATGTAAATGCTAATGGTCGATAACTGCATTGCCTTCCAGCAATCTGTCTTCTATGCGTTATGATGCCTTTCAGCACAACAGTTGTGTCTGCAAAGTCCATATGAAATAGCAAATGTTTGCATGTTCGTTTTCAGTTTCCTAGGTTATAATTTTATACTTGGTTAGTGTCCGTATGCACATCTGCCAAATGACAAATCTATCTGATGCAATTCATTTCAGCGCTAACAATTACATTTCAGACATCTGTTTGGAATCATCTGAAATGGACACTTGGTACAAATCATAACTTTCTAACGCACCGTTTCCGAAATCCTATGGATGTAAAGAACGAGGCTATCGTAGAATGTAATTGGCTGTTAAATAATGTTTAAAAATTAGCGAACGTTCTCAACGTCCCTCACGACTAACCCTTTTTGAAACTACAGTTCAGGCCATATCCACATCAAACTCACTGACACTTTTAAAGTTAATAAGTTCCACTTGCTCAATACAGACCCCATCATTAAAGCGCACTAGAAAGCGATTTCGCTTAAGCAGCCAATCAGTCTTCAGATCTAGTGGATGCCTGCCGGAACATTGGTGTGCTTTACATTTGATGAATATATACAAAAAACAAAGACAAAATAAAAACATTTAGATTGTTTTCTGAATGTGACAGAGCCCTTTGGATGGGGGTTCGACTGTGTGACAGATGACCTTGCATTCCGTTTGTGCCCTCGCCTGGGGCTCTGGATTCAAACCTCCATCCACATAATGGAACCCTTATCAACGGACTCTATCACTCAGATAGAATATAATCTGGAATACAAATCGTCAGTTTAGTTCTCATTGTTTTCTATGGTTCCCACAGTATTCCCACTCTCATTTCTGCTTTATTGAGAATTTTTATCTGGTTATTAATAAATGGAATACTATTCATTAGAAAAAAAATTACCAGACTCATAAACTTGAAATATGAAAGCGAGCTTATGTATATATATTTTTTTATATCGAATGACCACGAAAGGAAAATAAAATGCTGTGCTCACCATAGGAATCATAGGAATCTTCACTTATCTCATTCCCATACTCATAATAATCCTCTGAGCTGTGGAAAAACAGAGAGATAGCATTGAGTTGTTGGTAGGTTTGGGTTGCTGTGTAGTTGTGTCTGGACAAAAGGTCACTATGTCAAGTCTTACTATGGCTCTTATATCCGTGGTTACACACTTAATCTAAATTACTTCAGTAAATATCCATCCATATTTGTGGATAAATGTGAAAGTAAAAAATGTTGCTTGCCAAGTCAGCCCAAAATATCACAATTTTTTTTATCAAAAACCCAGTCCTAAAGAAATTAGACTCAATATTTTACCACAGGCTTCTTACAGGATCTTCATTTCCACATTGTTACTTTACTTTATACTTCATACTTTGTATACGTACATAGCTGCTTTGTAGCTTTTTATTTTTGACTAAACTTAGGTATAACATTGTGAAACAATACCTCTGTATCTTGCGTTACGAATAATATGTGACTAAACCAACTAACAAGGGAAGTTTTGTCGCCATTATGTGCATGTAAAGAGTTAATTTAGTAATTTAGTATTGAGTATTCTGGCTAAGAATTGCTTGTGTTCGCGTTCTTGTGCACCACTTTGTAATGTCGAATCAGCTTGTATGCATATGAATGAGTGACAATGGTGCTCAAAAATAAGAGCCCATCAAGCAGTTTGACCCTGGTTTCCCCAGTGGCTTGCTGACAGAACAATCCTGTCCTTGCATCACTCTACCCAGAGAGGTAATTTATTGTAAAGCTGTCATCAGACCCATATGGCCTGTTGCAGCTGAGCCCAATTCCTGTGTCTGTCAATCTTCTGTGTGACAGGAACATGTTCTCTCCCTCAGCATAAAAACGCTATGTTTCTGTTGATTTGAATCAGTTTCACAGGGCAACACAATAAAAACAAATTAACAGAGCGAATGAAACAAATTACAAGAAGTAGTGAAAATAGGTTTTTTTTTTAATTGTTTTTTTCTCTCTCAGCCAAACACACAGCTGCTTAGGAAAAGCCTCTCTCTACACCGGCAATATCAATCTTTTCTTTCTTTCTTTTTTTTTAAACTGAGCTAACAGATTATTCAACAGAACCTTGTGAGATGATAAAAAAAAGAGTTCAGAACAAAGTTCTCAGTTCTTCAGTAAATGTATTCGTGTGCCATTCCTTTAAGGAGTAGCTGTCATTGTTATTCAGAGAGTGAGGTTTCTATCCGCTTCTTGGCTGCAATGCTTTCTTCCACAGGCCCCAGATCAGACGCGCGTGACACAACTGGCCAGCACGAGTTGGTGAAATATGACAGAAACAAGCAAATGTATACGTGCCAATCATGTGAACGCACTAGCCAAGTCGCGTAACACCCCCTGCCTGGGAAATTATCATTGCAACTGAACACCACTTTCTCCCCGTCAACCAGACATACGTCGTCATCAGTTACGGAAAAGCCTTTTCCACCCCATAATTTAAATGGATAGTAAAGACTTAGACAAGCGTTTGTTCTTTTTTACAGTAGTTTACATTTAACTTGGACTATGAATACTGACAGGCATGCATACCATAATCTGCTTTGTGCAAAGTTCAAATGCTGTTTAATAACTCCTAAAGTCTAGTGTGATATGTAAATACATCTAATATGCTCCTCACTTCTCAATTACTGTCACTGACCTCTTAGTAACCCCCTAAAAAGGCAAGGCCGCAGGTTAATTAAAAAAGCTCTTTAGTCCAATAATACATAATACATACAGATGCCCTTTATTATTATAGCAAATTTTATTAATTAATTATAGTAAAAAATATGAATTATTACTGCTAAATTAAACCGGCCTAGCCAGCCAATCATGTGTGGATTTAGTTAAACACAATTTGGTTTCTGGAGAAATAATTACCCTGGTAAACGTTTCTAATAGCAAACATCGCCCATTAGCTGTTTGAGTAGCTGGTGATTGTGGAGAATGGGAGGTCACACTGGAGAAAAAATGCATTACTTCAAAATAAAATCCCCCCCCCCCCTCCAACTCCTCTCATCCTAGAGTAGCTCTGGCCAACACATCATTCAAAGTCTTTAAATCAGGGTTCAGTTCTGAAGGCTGTTCGGTCAGTCATCACTTTCAGTATTTACCCCCAATTAAAAACCATCAACTCCCCCCCCCCCCCTCAGTCTTAGATAAGGCCTTTAATATTGGGCACAAGGGAACCCATTATCTCTTTGCAGAGGACCTTTATGTTGGAGACATTTTGAACACCTCCACCAGAAATATTTTTTTTATCTCAATTCTTCTTCGGTTTTGTGTGATTTTTCTCTGTCAATTGAGGAAAAGCAAGAAAAAAAAAATACAAATTTTCTTTTACTTTTGAAAAAAGTAATTTTCTAGATTTGTCGTATTTATTTATGTTTTTACCTGTGCCGATGAATGTAATTTCCTTGAATAAAAGAAAAATAATAATAACAAAAAAGATGGAACCACTCAGTCTCTAAAAATCCACATGTTTCCCTTAGCCTTATTTTTTTAGGAAATAACTAAACTCGCTCCCTGCAACAGAAAGTGTTTCATCGTGGATTTGCTGCCGATTATTGGCCAAAGAAAAAAGACCTTGAGGCTGTGTAAGCGTTGCATTATATTTCTAGTGTGTTTTTAAAAATCACAATGAAAACAGGGCCCTGTCACAATTTGCCGAGCCGCTCTGACTGCCTAAATAGGTCAGCCTTGGATGCGACACTCATTAGCGAGACATGTTTCCCCGTCCCGCGCCTTCCTGCCTCTCGGCTGGTGGAAGACAAAGAGAATAATCGTCTGTTTTAACAGTTGGCCCGTGCCCTGGAAAATAAATGCGGGTGTCCATTTAATACCCTTGTCCCGCGGTCAAGGAATTAGAATCCCAGGCTTTCTTTCCCAAGAATGGCAACTCTCAGAAGCACCCGTCCGCTCCATCCTGGCGCTGTTAAACAGATGGAGATGCTAAATCTTGATGATGTGGGGGACCCGGGGACCTAACTCTGCCATTGGTCCCCCAGTGACTTTTCAGGACCCGTGAGAACATTTAGGGGCGAGGGGGCGGCAGGGGGTTGATTTTGGTTAGCAAAGTGAGGGCTCCCACAATATTTCAAGACATGAGAATGGGGCCACATGCCCGCCTACCAAAAGAGATAGCTAACCATACACACTTCTTACTTTTTAATAAACTTTGTTGTTTCAGCTAACCACACACACACACACACACACACACACACACACACACACACACACACACACACACAAAAACGCACACACTTTCTTTTAGGTTTCTCTTTTTCTGAAGGACTGTGGGGTCTTGTTTGTTATCCCTTTGTAAAGAAAATAGGTTATGCTTGGTCCTTGATCAAAAACTAAAATAATTACCATTAATTATTAAGAATTATTCTTAGTTTTTCACTTTCATTTATTCTTGTAAGTATTTGCAGAAAACACCACAAGATCAAATGGTTTTAATTTCAGAATTTTCATAGAAAATAATTTTTTCTATAATATTATTATTTAAAGTTGTTAAAATGAATGCTGTATTCACATTTCTTTTTTACCTACCCTTCCCATTATCCTTATACTGTGAAAGACAAAACCACCACGCTATTTGAGATCTGCTTTCTCTCTTGTCACGCCACACACAGCATGTTGGGCTTTTCAACAGGGTCTGGCTTGCATGTTAGTCCATTTAAACTCTCCACAGGCGAGGACCTGTTAGAGCCATCTGTAGATTAATGGTGCTCCGGGGGTGGGACTGGGCGGAGGCGGCAGACGGAGGAGCCCGGGACACCAGGAGCTGAGGGCCACACCAGTGTCAGGATGAAAAAGTAACCAGTGCTACTCTAAATGTGACCGCACGCCCACAGATGCCCCTGTCCCGGGTGCAAGTGGGGGCAGGGCTCACCCCTCACCCTCTTCATCCACCTACTGCCACTTTAATGGTAAAAAAGAGCAATTATCCGTTTCCACCGTATTACGCCTGACCTTAACCAAGGCTTTTTATCCCATAAATTATATCCTGGGGTTTCTTAATATAACCACATGGGTACAAGTGTATAGACTGCTACACTCATTAAAAAAAATTTAAAAACTTGCTAGTAAATTGTTTTTACAAAGACTTGATGTGGATTTGACTTCAAATCCAAATGATGTGATATAAACAGGGGCCCAGATGAAACCTTTGAGGCAATTCCGGTGTTCCAAACATCTTAGGAAGGTGAACATACGTTCCACATGGCTCCCTTCTCGGACATATGGCTAAACCATTGCCTTTTTCTTATGGTTATTACTGAGAAATATGGATAGCACTTTAAGCTTCCAATATAAATAAAGGACTCACATTAGGCCCGCTTGAAATCTCATGATGTTTTATTTGACCAAAGATGCTAGATATTTGACCATATGTTAGCCTTCTAACAAATTGCGCTAAGTAAATTGTTCCGACAACTTGCACACCTGGCATCCTGAAGCTTATTTTTTTTCCTCTGAGCATGCCAAAAGGCTGCATTTTCAATTGGGAGAGTACAATGTTATCACCAACACAGCCATCTAAGTGCAATTGATTTGGTAAACAGACAGCTGTTTGAACAAATAATATTTCCAGATACGTAAATTGTTCTGGATGATGTCATAATTCCCTTCCAGCAAAAACCTTGCTGACTAAATTTAAATAATCAGACATGGTCTTGTGATCAACGCAAGTAAATCAAGCCCTAATAATCTAAGAACCTTATTTATTATGAATATATATATATATATATATTAAATATTTTATTTATTTATTTCACAAATAGAGGAGATTATTTGTGAAAATGTGCGCATTCGCTCAATAAGAGAGAGGGTTTATGTGTTCTTATTGATTGCTGGCTCTGTCCAAGAGCATTGATAAGAAGCTGATCTCTGACGTGAAGAAGAAAAACAGAAAAGACAATCTTCCCCACAGGCCGCACGAGTGATATCATGCTGGAAAAATGTTAAAGCGTTGTGCTTGTTGCCCCCAAGCTGTCAGGGCATGTCATGTGACGGGAGCCAAGGCCGGTCAGGATCGCTTCCCCCCCTGGCTGAGTTAGGCATCGCTGGGATATGGACAAATCTGCGCATCTGGCCTCGCGTTGCTCCGGGTCACCAAGGGAAAAAAGAATGCTATTTTGACCCGCTCGAGAACCTTCGCTTAGGCAAAATTATGCTGCCCCACGCCCACGGGCGGATTAACTGGATGACCGCAAAGTGTTCTTTGGAAGTTGAGTGCCAGAGCAGCGCTGCTGTCTTTCCCGGATGCCTGCTTTCACTGTGTTTCACTAGTTTGTGTCCCCCCAATTTTTACCCCCCAAATTAACCTGTAACAAGACCAATTCCGTTTTTTCACTCAAATTGGCACACGGTATTAAGAACCAGGCAATTACATGCTTACGTAGTGAGACCTGTGATACTTCTCCAAAAATCTTTAAAGTAGCAAGATTCCAATCAGTAGAATCTGTGCCGTCGAGCACCTTAGTAATTTCTGCGACTGACTCGCTTCTCAGGGGAGAATTTCCGGCAACCGTGACATCTCAATCGACATTTTGTTAATAACTGACATAAAGAAACGACTATCTCTGACACTCTCTCTTTTCTTCACACGTACAGTGTGGATTCACCGAGGTTCGTGTACAGTATATTGCCAAACAAAGTTTACGATTTCCGATGGCTCTCATTGAAAGTTCTCATCCTTTACCTGGATAAATCTGAAAGGGAAAAAAAAATAAAAAATCAAAAGAATACTTCAAATACTTGAACTGAAAAGTAAACAGATAAGGAGCTGGCAGAGTCTCAGGGGAAAAGGCCGTCTTGGCCACAGCCACGTAAAAAAACTCCCTTTATACAGCATCTCCGGGTGCTTTTGCATGACGGAGTGCATTTTATCTCATGCCTGAAGCTGCAAGCTGATTGTTCGCTGCAGTCGCTTTTAAAGTGGCCATCCGCACTCCGGGTGCCTTTTCTGCACATCTAACAGCTAGTCCTCAAAGATGTGCCCCTTGGTCCGGCTGGGCCGAAGCAATCCTCTCAAACTCGCCTAGGTAAGGACCAGATGCAGGTACACATTCCCTCACAGCTCCATCAACGGCGGTTTCTGACATCGCCACAAAAGGAATACATCAAGCAGGAGAGAAAAAAACACACAGACCGGGCTAATACATTATTTTGACTGTTTCCAGCTGCCTCTAATACAATTTTTGACATCTTAAGTGCAGTAACAATCATGCCCTTTCTACATTATTCGAGAGCGGTCATGCAGGCAACCGAAAAAAGAATATATAACCCAGGAATATAAAAGCAAGATTGATGAAAACCGTGAGACCTGAGCAGGCGCAGCCCAAGGCATGACCTTTGACCTCACATGACATAAAGGAGGATGATGTGTCTCTTGCAAAAAAGGGGGGAAAAATCAATACACTGCCTTCTGCTTTGAACAAGGAACACGCACTTGATTAGTGACGTTGGAACCTCCATTTAGGGACGACACATTTTTGCTGGCAAATCTACTGAACAATCGGTGATTGTTCACTGTTTTTATTGCTTAATAAAACATTGTAAAAACACACACACACACACACACACACAAAGCCGCTAACGACCTAAAAGTATCAGAAGAGACTGTTGAAGCAGCACTGCTAGCCAAGATGGCAGCTGAGTTCACGCTGGTGCACCAGTTCATACCAGCTGGCAAACCAGCTAGCAATATAGTTGGAATACTGTTCATACAAGTCAGATTGCTAAATTGGCAGTAAGATGCATGGTTTGCGTTATAAAACAATGAACTGGTTCTAGCATTTAACTGAGCCCCAATGCAATGGGGCCCCCTGGTTCAACTGGTTCAACCTCCCCTGGCCACCAGGTTTCCACTCGCCCAACCAGGGGACCTAACTCATCAAAACAGTCAAGATGAACGATTATCTCATTGCGGCTAAGCCCTTAGTCTTTAGCTCTTGGAACCAATCATTCTCTCTCGATTAAATACCGTCACTGTCAGTAACGAGCTCAGTCATAACGAGCCCTGCTGCACAATCATCCCCTTTCACGTTAAGAAACGCCACCGCCCAGTAAATATTATATAGTTTCTAACATTTTTTTCACTTGTTTACACTAAAAAGGCTATCATTGCTTGTACTTATACCATATGGTTAATCTATTTACTGTACCGAAAAAAAACAGCATTTGGGAAAAGAAAACTTATCTACCAATTATCTGTAATAATTCCTGCTGAGGTGTGTGGCACTTGAGATAGAACTTACTTGTGTACTTGATTGGTGTAACTGCTGTTATAAGAGTCGTATCCATGGTCATCATAAACTGTTCCATATCCGTCATCATACTCCTATAAAAAACAACAACAACAACTTCACTTACCAAATATTAGGATTTTTTAAATTGATAAAGACACACTCTTACAAAATGTATTCTGGTGTCTCATTCAAAGGGCTCTGTTGTTTCAAATGAATTTAGAAATGATAGCTCTTTTATATAAACTCCAATGCAAAGGAATGCTACATAATACACAATTGTTCTAATGTACTGTCTTTGGTATTCACAGACAATACGCTGTTTCTTTAAAGAGAACATTAAAAATGGCAGACCCCATCAGCACAAGAGTTTATTCAGCACAGAATAACCCTGTTGTTCATCCAAGGGGCCGGTTTTGTTTATCGTGTTTTATAACTTACGTAGTTTAAAATGATTGTCGCTTGAGAATATTCGCAATACGCCTAAGCATAATCTGTTGTCCCCCTCATGGCGTGATTAAGAAAGCTGTTCTTGATACCTCAGGGGGCGTGATGGAGAGAATATGAAACAAAATCTAATTTTGGTGACCCCTTTTCAACATTACTTAAGGCTTTAATCTGTAGGTCCCTCGATATAACATTTTGTGAGCCTGGATGTGCTTAGCGATCAAAAGGCTAACGTGTCGCACAATGACGGAAGAGGAGTAGGTGGGTCTGTATTAATGAAACATACAAAAACAAGTTGGATTACAATTAGATTAGAATAGATTAGAATAAATAATGCATGTTATGTGATATCATTTGACAAAGGAACACAGGAAAAGAAGTGAGTGATAATTTAGGGGGGACTGGTATTTTATTCTTAATGGGATGTATGGTACCATATTAGACAGTGAGGTAATCTCATCCTGGCACACGTTGTTGAATGTGTTTTTGTCCTCTACGGTCGTTTGAAATTCGTTTCAATTAACACACGTAGCTAATCTTGGGAGCCGGCTAAATCAACTATGAGAACTGCAGAAAGAAACTGCCTTCAATTACAATAAAGAAATCAAATAGATGTGTTGAATGTTTTTTAACATATATATATATTATTTTTAACAGAACCATAGCCCTTGGATTTTGTATAATACTGAAGAAGGTCATTCATTCACACAAAGAAACACTCAGAACAGATCAACTTTTTTTATATTTAGTATGAAATAAAATCTAGACCGGAGAAACCTCTATTTACAGTCGGATATTAAAAAAAAAAAAGTATTATAATGTGGGACAGGATGTTGATTTTGATCTAATCCCTCTTTTCCTGCTGAAAGATGGACACCCAGACAGATTGACATCTCTAGTGCAACGGCTGGGCTTCTGAAATCTGAACAATCTCTGAAAATCTGCTCTGAACATCTGCACGCACTTCAGCATAACCCCCCAGGTCAGACATCAAAGAGCACTGCATCCGTCCTAATTTTAGATAAATGACTTATTTTCCATCACAGACATCAACCCTCATGACAAGCCTGTGCACATATTTATGCATGAATTCCATCTGCTGAAATTTAAAGGCATAAAAAAAAAACAATAACGTGATCCTTAGCATCCAAAAAAACAACCTTTTTTTCATTTCACCATATCATCATGGCCTTAATGCCTGATTAGTGCATTATTAAGTCAATGTCCAGTCTTTCATCTCTGATCCTGATCCTACAGACAACTTAGGTTTATGTAAAAGTATCAGCAGCAACAGCAGCTTTCAAACAGAAGTATATCTTTCACTCTATCAATTTTCCATGGATATCTGCTATGGGCAGAATTCAATTCTCCGTGTTTGTAGTAATAAAGGTTTGTCAATACAGCTTAGATCGCTGTGAATCCTTTATTTAAGGTTGTGCTGCAACTTGTGCCCGCCTCGTTCATTTGTCATAGCCAAAACACTCATAAGGCCGTGTATTTGAAAGGATAATAAAAGCCGCTATTTAAAGCATTGGCTACCTTGCAGTTGAATTGTCAATCCCAAGATCGTTGTTGGCACCATGCAAATGTCATCCTCGTTGTTTCATCGATCTGTGCTGTTGCAGGGGGTAGGGGGACCGAGCGGTTTGCCATAATTGCGCCTTTGTCCAATGGCGCTCATGGGCAGAGAGGAACTAAGCAGAACTGGTATGACATAGGCGGCCCTCCTTGAAGACATAGCTGTCAGAGCATGAGAGGCACGAGGCTGTGTATTTAAGTAGCTAAAAGGGATACCAACGGAGTTTCTCGAAGAAACTCACACATTTTGTTTTGCAGCATGTAGTAACACCAAAGAGCCACTGGGGTCAGCACAAAGGAGTGGAATAGTGAATTTACGAATAAAAAATCACCATGCAGTCAATTACACTCTATGATCATGTTTGGAGCTTTTTATTAATCCTAGCAATTTTTAGCAATCAGATATGGTTATTCTACTGATACATTTCAGATACGGCTTTAAATTAAATATCCATTTCATCACAACATGATTATTTATTGTCTGAGAATTTAATGCGTAATAAATGTATTTTGTTACTCAATTAATAACGCACTGGCCCAGAGCAGTCCATTGTGTTGAAAATGACAAAGGGCACACAACAGGCACGGCTGCATTGAATACTGAGAATTATAATTAAAAAAATTATACAGCACGTTATATTTTCTTTCATTTGTAATAATAGTCCCATAAAATGAACTTCTAATTCAACACAAAGTAACCAAACTCCGTCAAGGGTTGAAAACTTGAGTTTTTCTTCATAAGGATACTTCTAAAAGTTAAAAAAAACACGCGCAAAAAAATTGAAAACATCAAAAGCTGTCTTTTAATTAAAAGCATAACCATTTGAACAAATGCATGTGCCCAATTTGTACCCCTTCAGCAAATGTCTAAAATCTACTTCTATTCATAGGGGATAGGGCCTGCTGATCTGCGCATACAAAAGAGTCTGATTACCACTCCATGTAGTGAACCTACCATTAAGGCAGGAGGGCCAATGTGGCGTTCAGAAAGGTTCCTTAGCAGAAGTTAAAACGGATATCCCCGAAAGCGGGAGGGGATTAGGTAAAAGGTGGGCGAAACTGATTCATAAAATTCAGTCGAGTGAACGACACAACCTGCGTTATAAATATCAAAAGGCTTCTAAGTGCTCCTCTGAGTCAGAGAGCGGACGGGCATATATTTTCGGTGCAGCGTTTTAGGAACCGGCGGCGAACGGGCACGAGAATGTCCTGCGAAAATGCACCTTTCCCCTTAGGCCACCTGCACTCTGCCGGCCGCACACTGAGACGCCCTCAGCGCGCATGTCTTGGCGGACGATGTCACTTTCTCTGACATGCAGGTGTCCAGTGAGAGGCTCACCCGCCACCGTGGCAACGGAGCAGCTGGTCCAGAAGTCATTAGCAAGCAACACTCACTCTCTGAAAACATCCATCGGATGCTTAGGTATGAGTCGGTAAAGAACCTTCCAGATGAGTAAAAGCTTTTTCACCACCTGGGCCCTTAATTATGCAGCGGTTGTTCCAAAATCCTGGGGCCCCCGAATGAATGTTTCGTTAGAGGCATTCTTGGCAGAGTTGTAAAGATTGTGAATGTTACAGGAGCCAGATTTACTTTACTACTTAAATCTGTTATTGTTTTAATTTCTGCACCACAAAAAGTTCCCAGTCAAAATTTGTGAAAAGTGTTGTTTGTTTTACATTCATTGGCAAATCCATTATTTTCAATTTGATGAAGCTATAAAGTAGTAGAAACAATAAATACAAACTGCAAAGCATACATTTATGTTAAATAATATAAATAATATACAACAAATGATTGTTTCTGTGGTTTGTTCCTGGCCTATGTGTTACTAGCAGACGTTTTATTGCTACTGCAAATGTCAGCTGGGAGACCTGTGTAACTAATGTAAATGTTCAGCTGGGAGACCTGTGTGGCTAATGTAAATGTTCAGCTGGGAGACCTGTGTAACTAATGTAAATGTTCAGCTGGGAGACCTGTGTAACTAATGTAAATGTTCAGCTGGGAGATCTGTGTGGCTAATGTAAATGTTCAGCTGGGAGACCTGTGTAACTAATGTAAATGTTCAGCTGGGAGACCTGTGTGGCTAATGTAAATGTTCAGCTGGG
>JAOYSI010003176.1:0-19979 GCA_025775065.1 Hiodon alosoides
GCTCCCCACTCGCGGACATCAGCCTCTTCCTCAGCTGTCGCTGAAGACTGGACCTGCTTGATTGGCACTGTGCAGCTCCACACACATACTAGTGACGATGAGACACAAAAGACTACACGATAGTGAAATTAACAGAGCACTCTCTAACAGGCCATATTCAAGGGTTCGGGATTGGGTTTGGCTATATCCTACTCTTCATTTTATTGTTTTTATTTCTTTTTCTTAGTTCAGGTCTTTGCTGCTTCTCTAAATGTACGTACCTGGTCCAAAAACAAACCCTTTTCCTGTTTGTTGCTCGTTCTTTGTTTTTGTTTCTTAATTATTTTTTTTTTGTGATGCTGAAATTTTCGTAAAACGATTCCAATGATTTAAAAAAAAAAAAAAGAAGACGAAACGAAATAGCTAATGTTTTTATGATTGTATTGCCTCTTAAGAGAACTACGATGTGCATTACCCCTGTTACAGCTCTTATTTCCTGACAAACTGTACCTGTTTTTTCTGCGACTGGCAAGCTAATAGTCTACCTTTCGGTGAGCTTTATTGTGTCTCTTTAATCGTTTATCCTACAGTTGACTACAGTACTAACAGTTTTAGAAGTCACGTGGATGCTTTGCTACGGCATCAGTGTTGAGTGTTATATGTTTTATTGCACTTACTGAAAAGAAAAAAAAAATGTAAAGGAAAAAAAAAGTCACCTAATTTCCGAAAATTACTAAAGTATGCCACTTTTCTATAATTTAGTTGCATATTATATTTTAATCATTAGTTATTTGTATTTGGCGACCCTACTTGCAGCGGTGTCAGCCTGAAGTTACATTGCTTCATGTTGTGATCTGAAATTTTATACATGGTATAATACTTGATATGTACTTATTAAATATTTTGATTCCAAAAAAAAAAAAAAAAAAAAAAAACCCCACAAACGCCTGTTCTCATTTTTCGTGCCGTTAAGGACGGAGAGAGCGCGAGGGAAAACATCTCTGCGCTCAAAGTTTTTCTTTTCTTTCTTCTTATCATCAAATGCATAAATTAATAAGAGCATCCCTCCACTGGGAATATTTTGGGAGTGTAGTCTTTAAACGTCATGGGCTTTTCTGGCCATCAAATTACCGATGTTATCCCAATTATTACCAATTATCCAATGGCGTATCAACCAAACCGTTCTGGTCTCCAACTGTCCGTTTTGAATATAATAGGGGTGTTCAGTCTAACCACAACGTCATATGTTTGTAACGTTGACTTTCTTCAAGGGTCACTTGTTTTTGGACATACAAATATGTGAATTTGGTGGTTTCTGGAATGTGCGTGTGTCAAAAAAAAAAAAGGAATCTTAGTAAATTTATTAGGGCACTAATGCATACAGTTGTCACATTGAATAGCACCCACACTACAACAAAGAGTTAAATACAATTTGACTGACTTCAATTTATATATGAAAAGGACTGTAGAGCTAAAAAAAAAAAAATACAGCCGTGATCGAGGAGACGTTTTCTTTTACGAACTGATTACTAGCCGAAATCACTCTTCTGCAGTGAACACGTGAGGTAGACGTTTTTTCTCAGAAAAGCAATGAAGCGCGGTAAATCACAGTCTTGGGTCTAGAGTCTAGATCCACTTTTGAGGTTGAAAATGGGGTATTGCGTTACATTGCTTAGCTGCCATCCCTTTCCTAAAATCCTCTGCTGTGGTTTAAAGAGCCTCCTGGTGGATTTGTTTTGAATGACAGTGTATTAAATACATTGGCACACCTTTTAATAATACATTCTGGAGTCACTCTTATACTGTTAATGCCTAAAACGGCTGCACTGAAACCAAAATATTTCCACGTTAAAGCTGCAAACACGTTTATGGAAGTTGACGTTTCGTTCTAAAACTTTAAACACCTTTGCTAGGATACTTTGTCAAAGGACATTAATTTAACGTAGTGTAGTTTCGGTTTTTTTCCCCAGTACTTCAACAGAAAATATTTATTTCAATTGGGGGAAACGAGAGATGGGACTACTTTTCGTTCCTGATCCAGTCAAAATTATTATTTTAATATTCACAATTTACCTACACCAACGACCGCTATACGGAAGTGAATCACAGCTTCACTTAATGATGCATAACGTTGCCCCGTATTGATTTGGTCTCATAGCATTGGGTACGACTACTGTATATATTCGTTTACTGCCGTTTATGGAGTCTCTGTTACCTACTGACCTGGCCGCCTGTTCCAATGCACAGACATGCTTTTTAATGTTATTTTTTGCCAAAGCAGACGATTTCTTATTTGGTAATAATGCTGTCTTGATTGTTTGATTATTTAAATATGGCCATATGTATTCTGTTACAGCACATGACCCGTTTCCCCCCCCAGTACTGGCAGGAAATTTGTTTGAAATCACTGGTTCTGCTACGAAGTGCTGATTTATATAAAAAAAAAAGGTGTCCCCGTAAAGTCAGTATTTTAACATTCCTACTCGGTGAGTAAACTAGTGCAACTAACCAACATTTGTATTGGTATTATTCCATTAGCCTCTACTCCGTTGGAAATAGTTACGTTACATTTAGATAGACCTCATATTGTGTAGTCAGTTAATGATTTATACACTGTTCACTATTTGTTTAATTATACTGTATGCAAAGTTGTGGTGGAGCTAGGCAGCTTCAATGATCAACATCAACTGGTGCAAAAAAATCGTGTGACAGGAAAGAAATGTCCCACACCGGCAGGATGACTCCATGGTCGTTTACGCCACATACTGGCATAAGAACGCCGCAACTGAAAGCTCGCGTGACTCTCGCCGTTCTCCTTCGAATGCTGTTTTCGCTTGTGTTTTGTTTGTTGCACCATTTGCGTTAAACCCTAGACACTGTCGTGTTTAAAAGGCCCTTTAAGATCGGCCATTATTGAGATACTGGAACAGGCACGCTTGGCAGTAATAATCACACCACGCTATAAGTTGCTTAGGTCACACGTTTGGGCCATTCCTAAGGCCAATTAAACATTAAGTGGATGCCTCGATGGACGTCTACCTGACACGCGGAAAATCATGATTAAAAATGTGCTGATGATTTTTGATTCAAACCACTATTACACGGCGCCTTTAACATTAAATGCTCGTTAACACAGATACTATAAGCCAAATACTATTACAACCCAATTATGTATTTAGAGGGATAATATACCCACTTCCCAAGCGTCGGTTTAGTTGGAATTCGTGTGAAATCCACGGGATGTTTGTTTTGGACAAAACGTGAATTTGCGTAATTTAGCATTAAACCAATAGTAGCGAGTTTAAATCAAATCCGCCCCTTGGAGGTATGCGCCGGCCTATTGGAGCAGGAATACATATTTTCCGGATTAACCCGCCACTAACGATTATTACTAAATTATGTCTTAGTAAATATATTATTGTCAATAACAACAGGCTTCCTCTTGAATTTCAGGTGTTACTTATTGTCAGCTAAAATACATTTTACATTTCTTGACTCTTTACAAAGATTATCTTTTGAGTACCATGGTACCAGTCAGCTAGTTTGACCCTCTGAAACGATTGACATGTAAACCATGTGCCGCGGAACTTATTTTAAGGGCACACGGGACTTTTTTGCCCCGAACATATCCTACCCGGCAGCGCTGCTTTAGAGGGTGCACACTCAATAACCGCCCTGTTACTACGTCGGCCAATTAAATTAAACCTGTTCCAGGAGGGAAAACAGTTCCCTTGTGAATTTTCGAGGACGTTCAAGCAGGGGCCGTGTAGTTCTGGCTAATCGATTTTCCAAGCACCATCGAGGTGAGTTGAAAAATAGACTTCCGTTTTGTGAACTGGGAATGATACATTGCCGTTGGTTTAATTAGAGTGATAGAACATTCATATGTCACTCTGTACATGTTAGTTTTCTGCCCCTCACGGGCCGTGATAATGTCTAAACAGCAGGCTGATTAATGACGCAATTACCATAGAGTCAGTTTTAGTCTCTCATGGCACTTCCTTGTAACAACAACAACAACAAAAAAGAAAGTTTCTGTTTTACTCTGTGGCTAAACATCGAAATACCACTGCATGTCATTGTAAATTATCAGTACGCTATCTAACCCTATTACACGGTACCTCATTTTGTTTTATACTGGGATAAATGTAATCAGTTTGCTACTTAAAAAAAAGGTATCAGCTTAATTGATGTTGGCAAAACTACAGTTCCCCCTGGCCTGGGTTCTGCCACAGTTTTTCAGGTTGGGCGGATGCCTCCATCTCTCAGAGGTGGGTGCTCTGCAGATGGCAGCGCACCTCCGAAGTGTGACAAAACGTCCAGTACGTTTGCTGTTTTTTTTTTTTTTTTTTAAATGTGTGGGCAAACATATGTTTTCGATGTCACATAGGTTATTGCATAAATGGAAAAAAAATAAACAGATGGCCTACATTATGGAACTATTTTTACTGGGATGTTTTACACAACTTCCGAATGACTAATCTGTGATAAAAGAATATTCCAATCAAGTCAAGTTCCTTATATCCATCTACAGTAGAACAGTTTTTGTATAATTATAATGCTTACAAGCAGGATGAAGTTCAATATCTGACTGTTCTACCTGACCTTGGAGCCATCTATCCAGATGACTGGTTTGTGACGGTAGACCTGCAAGACGCTTACCATTTTCAGCTCGTCCAAGCTCTCCCAAGCTCTCCCTGTGGTGATATTTCAGAAGTTTCTGGACCTGATGGCTGCAGCATGGCAACCCCACCCCTGGGCCTCCTGCACATGCGCCCCCTGCTGGCGTGTTTAAACTACAAGGCTCCTCGTCCCCCGAATGAACCGCCCACTTACACTTAGGTGTAGAGCCCCCCCCCCTATTAATCATAACTCTACACGTTAGCTGCAGTAGCTCAGAAGTAAAAAGAGGACAGATGTCTGATTCTGCGTTGAAGCACAAATGCTCAGAATTCTGGGGTTCTTACAGTGGATTAACCCATTAGCAAAGGTTAATATTTCTATTTCAGGGAACTGGTGTTATGATAATAATCCCTACCTGTTCGTACAGTTCCTATCCAGTTACCAGGACAAACTGTACGTTGCACTACATTGCAAACTTTTTTGGCCTAATGTAGCTGTATAGGCGGTGCAAAGGCTTTCTCTTCCTGAAGAAGAGATTGAGTTTTTTTTGCGCCAATTCTGAAACCCACAATTACGGAGATTCAAGCAGCACACAGTAACTAAAATGGAATGATGTAAACAAAGACATCTGCAATTAACCGATTTAAAAATATATTACCGTTGGAAGCTAATTACAGGTTGATTTTTACAAACAGAGAACAAGTCGATATCTTGTTTTATCAACTAACTTCACCGACCGGCAGTGAAGAAGGTACTTAGATAATGAAGACTATTTTCATAAACTCTATATTGAGTAGTATTGGTCAATGTCCAGTACTTTTATTTGGTTTGATCACGTCATTGTACTGTAGTGCATAGCAGCTGGAGGTATTTACTTAGTTTGTTTACTTAAGTTTTGGTTCAGCTGTGTTACTGAGCAATCAGTCTAGAACCTACAATAGTGGCAGCCTCCCTCGTTCCTTCTAATAACCAGGAAGATAATATGAGGGAATTTCATCGAGGAAAGCAAAAATTATCAGGGATGTTTGTCAGATGCCAACATTCCCACAGACCACTTTCTGTCTGCAAGGGGAGATGTTGGGGGCACCAACACAGATAACCAACAATAAATAAAACAGATTTATTAACTTTTATTATTATCACAGATGCACAACAAGGTACCACTATGTAGGCATACATCAAACTTCAAAACTATAGGGAAAACATCAAGTTGTAATGGAATGCCAGACCAAATTCCAATTAGGATAAGAACACAGCAAATTTCCAAAGAATGCCAACAGTACTAAACTAAACATTGTGCACATAACAGGGAAAAAAAGGATGAGAAACTTTGGGTTTGTATAGCCATGTACGAACACACAACATAAATCTGAAATATTTTTCATACTTCCGCACAGAGCTGCATTCACTCTTCATTTGATTCACTCCACTTGTCTGGTCTCTTTGGAATAATCCAGCAAGTCATTACAAAGAATTAGGGCTTCTCATAGTTGTTTAACACTATTCGACAGTCTCCAAAGAGCCTCAATGACTACATTTTTTATTTCAAATGACACTTTACAAATTCAGATTAAGGGATAGGATATAAACAACTTTTTTTTAAAGAGCAGTCAATCAAGAGCCAGAAGAGCTAAGCATAATCATATTGTCCATTTTTGTACATTCCACAAAATTAAGCACTTTCCTTCAGCTTAAAAAAAATTGATTGTTATTGTGTCAACTGCAGCAAGCGAATGGACATTTTAAGAAAAACCCAGCCTCATGTCCTGAACAGATTTTCCTCAAGTACTAAAAAAATGCAATCTGTCTTAATAATGATAAAAGTAAAATAAACACAACAGCAAAAAGGAGGGAAGCCACATAACGCAAAACCAGTGACACATCTAAGACAACGCACTTCTTTGGAACACAAAAGCACAGGAGGCCATAAGCACTTGGGTCACAAAAAGGATACGAGTTTGGAGGTGGGGTCGGCAGATCAGGCAGGGGGGTTGAAACTAGTCTTCATCAGAGGAATCCCTGTCGAAGTTGTAGGCCATGAAGAACACATCAGGTCGTGGTGGGACGGGGGCATGGCCTGGTTTCACAATCTCAAAGCCCAGAAAGCTGAACGTGCGCAGTAATTTAGCTGTGGGGGGGACATTTAAAGCATTAGTTCATTAGTTGCTTATTATCTTAGACTGATGAACTATAATGATGTTAATGCTATAACAACAAAAACAGTTTTCATTTCAAATCCAAAAACCACTGTGATGATTAGTTAAACATTCGGCTACAATAACATCCCCACTGCCCCGAGGCACGGGTGTACGCACAACACCATACATACCTCTATCATCTCTGTTCTTGTAAAAGCAAACTAACACGCTAACGAATACATACCTCTATCATCTCTGTTCTTGTAGAAGCAAACTAACACACTGACGACTTTTAGATGTTCTTCAGCATACTCCAAGAGGGCTGCAAAGCTGTAGAGAAACGTTCAAGACATTTATATGGAAAGGCTGGCTTTAGAAGATAGTGGATCAATTCCCCCACATGAATCACAAAAAACGTTATATAATTATAAACTATAATTATGCTATATAATACTATAATTGTAATCATAAACAGAGTCCTTTCATGTACTAGTAGCCAGGGGGGGTCATATAAATAATAATCTTTACAGCAATTATCCCACACTCGGCTCATCTGAACTTTTGTGAATAATCACAAGGTTGTAAACGGTAGAACACATCACTTGTGTTACAATTACTTTTGCATGCACCAGTCCCCGATTCCCAGTCCCCGCCTTCACCCCCCACCCTACCGCAGCTCACCTCTCCTTGCTGCCCTCAGGAAGGGTGTCCCGAGGGATCTCCACGTACAGATTGTTGTCGTTCAGCACCGCGTCCCACTGTATCACGCGGGACACAGTAGGGCGGCTCTGGAAGTGGAGAATCCCGGGGCGCCCGCTCCCTGGAGGTTCTTCCGTTACCGTGAGCTTCTTGTCCTGTTAACGCCAGGAAGCCGCGGAACATCACAGACAACTACTTAACTCATTTACTTTTATTCATTCATTTCTATATATTTTTTCAAATCGTCACTGAAAATGACACTGTAACAGTACAAATCTGTGAAAGTCCAGATGGTACAGCCCCAGAATACTGGATTAACTTTTTTCCCCCTGGAGAAGAGATCAATAGAACCCCTATTCAATTACACAGACTCAATACATGACTATGGTTTTTTTTGTCTTTCTTTCTTAAAATTTTGGAATCTGCAATTACATTACGCAATTTCCTCCATCCCCAATTTGAAATCGCCAACGGTCGCTAATGCGCCTCCACGCGCGAGGAGCCACTGTGCCTTCCCCACACTGCAGGCCTCACAGCCTGCAGAAGAAGCCCAACGCCGACCGGAGGAGGGGAGACTGCAATCGTGCAGGTGGCTGGAGATTCGATAGGAGACGCTCGCCACCGATGAGCCGTGGGAGGCCCTGCCGATTTAATCCTCTCCAGCCTAGGCAGCACTGTGCTGTCACAGTCAGCTGAAGACAAGCTCTGGATTTGAACCCATGAATTCCAGCTCATAGGGCTCAGTCTGCACTCAGGTGAGTGCCTTACCCACAAGAGCCGCCTGGGAGGCAAGTGACTTAAAGGGAAGGGTACCGTTTTTGACTCGAGCAAAAAAACTTATTTTGAGTGCGAAAAATCATCCTCGGTTCTTACTGGATCACATGACAGGATGCGGTAAGGGCCAGAAAGCCCCTTGCTCGTTTATACATTGACTTATCTGCGGGTTACACCTCATGACATTTGAATGACCTCTGTAAATATTTGTTTTATTTCTGCGAACAGAAAACCCGACGACCACAAACTGCATCCAAGGGCCAGTCATTCAGATTAAGACTGTGAATAATGCCTTGAGGGCAAACACTAGGGCAAGAACCTACAGCTAAATAAACCTGCAGGCTCTGCAGTGTCCACAAGGGGCGCACTCACCGAATACAGCAGCCGAGCTGAAGGAGTGTGATCCCTTTGACCATTCCCTCGCCCACCTGGGATCTTCAGGGGTGGGAGAGGGGCATCAGGAGCACCACAGAGGCCCCGGACCGTGGGTACTGCTACAATGGAGGGAAAGGCTAGAGAAACAAGGAGAGGGGTGACACAGGGGTCGGTCAAACTGGGGGGGAGGGCATATCAAGCACAACCGAGGAACCTTTTTTTTACCCTTCCGACTAATTAATGACTTAAACCCTGAAAGGGTTTTTTTTTATTTATTTAAAAGTTCGAAGGAGTACCACCACACTGAGGCAAAGAAACGCAAGCACATAAAATCTGTTGGTGTAAACTTTCCCTGGACTATGAGGCTTGCCAGGAGGTGATCCAGGAGCTCTTCCAACGTCACAATGTAAAAACTTAACGCACACCTGGCTACTATCAAACGGCAGTCCGAAACATTCACAATAAAGTTGCAAGTCAAACGCTCATCAACTCTGAAACATGGTGTGGCCGATATTAGGGACAGCTCAACTCACAGCCTAATTTGACTAGTTCTCAGAACTGCGTACCGTATATCAGTATATCCTCTTTTAAATTATGTGCATTTTACCGCTCGAAAAAGCTCATTTTAGCTTGCACCCACAGATTGCCCATTTACATATTATTGTAGCTAAATTTTTTAATAGGATGCTCCGGACCTGTCTTCCGACATTTTATTCCAACCTATTAACGATTTTCCTCGAAATAATTTATCAAGTCCCGCAAATAAGTAGATATCCATTAACTATATACAAATTTGATCAAAACCATTATACTTGTCATTAGCGGGATTTGGTCCACAGTTAGCAAATAGATACGTGTGTGTGTGTGTGTGTGTGTCCCCACAAATTCTCAACGATAAAAAAAAAAAAAATACTATTCATAATGTATTTCAGCTTCAAGACGGAAGTTTGGCATTTCAAAAAGTTTTCCCAACATAAATTTAATGTGATCGTTTAATTTACTACAATTTGCCGAAGCCCATCTACCTATTCCAAACAGTTCACTCACTGACAGAACCAAATAACATAATTTACATTTGCATAATCTCTCTAAAGGGTACTGGGGACATCGTGTAACGATTAACTTGAATAATATTTCACAGACATAAAAATGCACCTATAGTTAGGTAATAATTAGACAACTGCTGGTAACATTTGTGACGTAAAAAAAGGAAGTCGTTCTGACTATTGTGACGTATTTGTGTAGGGATTCAATGAAGAACTAGGCCATGGATTTAATAAAGATAAGTGAAACCTTTCTAGTCTAAATAATGTCGTAACTCTTGCCACAAGTACGTAGGCTACTGTTCTGATCCATTAATTATGTTCTTTTTTCAACATTATTAACGTAAAGCATGTAAATCTAGTTTACTGTCAAAAGGTGTTCTGAACTCGCTCGGGCCTTTAATTTTTTTCATTAGACACAGAATCGTAGCTCTAAGTTACAAAATAAAATAACTATACCTACTTCTAAATCTGACATTTAAAATAACTCGAGTGTCCTTCAGCTATGTAAAATAAGATCGTTATTCACATTAACCACTAGCTAAAATAGCTAGCTCGTCAATCAGGAAAAAAGATATGCGGAGCTGTGACGTACACTCTAATTGCCTTCTACTAAAGATGATAAGGGCCATATATCCAAATGTTATATTACTTAAATTAGTTTAAGATAACAATACTATCTAATTGCTAGATATGATAAATCACCTGTATGTGCTCAACTGAACACTTAATTCTAATGTTAATTAAGTATAATTACCCTCCCCCACAGCTTTACTCGCATTCACTTACTTGCCAATCATGTCACAAATACTACTACTAAAATCAGCCATGGTAGTAAGATACTGTTGTTTTCCTTCTTTTTCGCGAGCAAAGCAATGACTGTTTAGGATCCGCTGGAGGTTGGATTTTACCATCCGGCCTCGGAGAGGGATACGACGGGCTGACTTCTCACGGCAATCGTCGGCTGAAGAATGAGGCTAAAGACTCTGAAGAACGGTCTCAAAACTCTGAGCGGCGCCTACGTAATACGACAAAAACAAGCAGTACTGTCGTCCAGTGAGGGGAGGGGGAGATTACGTGAGGACTTCGTTATAGAGAATGGAAAACTACTGAGACTCAAACGGATCAGAGCGGATACATTCGTTAGGTTGTACTTTAATCTACAATTTCTTTAACCGTTTACTATCCGTTTCAATACA
Organism: Hiodon alosoides; assembly: GCA_025775065.1. Taxonomy (NCBI): domain Eukaryota; kingdom Metazoa; phylum Chordata; class Actinopteri; order Hiodontiformes; family Hiodontidae; genus Hiodon; species Hiodon alosoides. The sequence continues at coordinate 10,831 of JAOYSI010003176.1, forward strand.
ATTTTTATTTATTTATTTGAACTACAGAAGCATTTGTAGTGGTCCGGGCGTTAAAATTACCTGCATTTTGTTTTTCGCAGTCTAGTTATTTGTATTGAAATTCTGTACTAACAAAATAATTAATGTTTACATACAGAATATATGGGTTTTACATTCGGCCGTTAACAAAGATCACCATTGTTGTTAGTTTTCCCCATAGATTTTCAAGTTACTAACCAAGCTACAACAATATTTTTTTCGTTATGTAATTTGGCGCACTAGTTCATAGTATCGATGAGATTCCAACCGTTTGAGCAACTAGTAGAACCCAGCTGTTTTCTTTGTGATTGCTTATATGTAGGAGACCAGAGCTGGTTTTCGCCAAACCATTCCAGCGGTTTCCAGTGGCCTGCACGATATACAGCTGTTTTAATACAAAATGAAAGAAAACCATCTTGTGTACAAATGCATAACTACACTTTCTTAATTGACTATGAATCAATAAATGGTAAAATAGACTTGTGGGCCTCAGCCAGAAATCAGCATCAGCCAGAAAAAAACACACACAATATAAATGAAATTTAAATAAAATAAAAGGATTTTTGAAGATGAAGAAATTATATACCCGAGCAGAATATAGCACTTTTCTCTGGTGGTACCTCAGTGTTTTACAAAAATATCAGTACTTTATCTGTATTTTATTTGAACTGTCCGCAGTTGTTTTCTGGCCTTTTATGTGACAACCGGCCCTGGTCTCCCCCACAACACTGCAGTGCTTAAAAGTGAGTATGGCTCGTATGTCTTCCGCCAAGAGTATACACTGAGAAATTTGTGGAAAAAATACACTATTACCTATTACCTACCTTTGCAATTACAAAAATTCATGTTAATATTTTACTTAGAAATAATTTCATCAGAATGATCCATTAAATAAATGTAATTAGATTAAGAATGACCAGACCATACATTCTGAAACTCACCATTGGGTTCAGTATTGTGGTGAATGTGGGTGGCGGCGGGTCTCTGCCCAGGTGAGATTTCCACCCTCTGTTGCAGTAGAGCCTTGGCTCCTTACTTCAGTTAACTTATACCATTACATTTACGATTATCATTCGGTCTGCCATCGCCATGACACAGCAATGCCGCGTGGGAGTCTCACTCCACAGGTTGGCTGCCTCTTTCAATATTACTGCAGAAGTCGATCAATTTGCAAAGCATCACAAACCAAAGGTTCTAGGCAATAGGGAAACTTATATCCCAGATCTAACATTCCAAATGCACCAGCATTACCAATATTCTGACCTCTTAGCAAGGGCTAGAACATTGCCCCGCATTGATGAATTCTATTTAGCCGGCTTGCTAAAGTGCGGTTGTTATTTGGCTTAGTTTTAAGACTATTTGACAATAGAGTAGAATAATATGGGGGGACTTCTAGATGTACAAATCGGGCAGAATTTAAGTACAAAATGGGTACCAATGTAGAGCAGGAGTGACCCAGTCAGATCCTTGTGCCTTTTGTTCCAAACTGCTTCTTATTGGTTTAATTAAAGGAAAGACCCCACACTTGTTGTTCCAGGTGAAAATAAACCCAAATAAACACAGGACCTGGAGTCGGCCTTTGTATTGTTCTATTTATTTTTAAGAGAGAAGCTTAAAAAAATGCTGATTTTTAGTTTACCACTAGATGTCAGTATAGTTTGCAAGATGTAGAAATTGTAGTATTTTGCCAGTAGTTCATTGATTGATTTTGGCTAAATGAAAACTACATTTCCGGTTTCAATATGAAGCCCTGTTTCACTCAAATTAAAATATGGGTGTGTGTCATATGCACATTAAGTGATGACACTGGGCTTTCTCTAGACTCGGGTAAGGGTTGAAAAGATAGCAAATTACCTTGATGTGATACTAATAAATGACAAAATCTTTGCCCCACATATTAATATGTAATAGCACAATTCATGGTTTTAACAATCATAAAGTAAAAAAAAGAGCATAATTTTGAAGAAGCAATAGGCTGACCTGCCTAGAGGCTTGGGAAGTTGAAACGCTTTTTCTTTTTGGGTTTTAGTGACCAAATGATTGATATTGAAAGGACAGCGGGACGGCCCAATCTTCGAAAAACCCAAGCAGGTAAGTTCAGCGACGCTACCGTCGAAGCTGATGCTATGAATTTCTGCTTTCTCGTTGTGTGCCTTTGCTGATCTTGACATGGAAGATTGATAGGAGTAGGGAAAGGACCAGCTTAGACTTGTTATAATTCCTGCCTGTTCTCCAAGGGAGTGTTTTTGAAAGCCCCTCTAATTGTGCCTGCATACAGAAAGTGTTCAAAGGTAAGAAAGTTCACAACGTGACCTGAAACTTCAAGCTCTCAAGATCAGTTCCTATTACACAATAAAATCTTCTCACATTTTGCTGTGAAACAAAATGTCTGCCTATATCACTCCTAGATTTGTTATTTTTCTTAACAAGTCTTTGTAAGTTGTGGTAAATGGGTGCAATGTGTATACACTAAACAGAATAATTTAAAAATAGAAAGGAAAAAAGCAATTGTGTTTCTGATGAACCTGGAATGCTGTTGAAATAACATTCTTAATGAAAGGTTTCTTCTAAGAAAAGTTATTTGCTTATACAATGGATAAAAAAGGGTCCTTTAATGCAGCAAAGGCTAATTAAAAAAACGCATGCACCAGGGTTCAGGCAAAGCACAGGGTGATGTGTGTGAGCAACGCGTGCAGACTTCCTGCTAGCAAGATCTACTCACTTCGTTAAGCAAACTTGCGGTTTCGTTTGGTCATGGCTTCAAGTAAAAGACTGAGTTGGGTGAGAACATGTGGCAAATGTCACTGTTACGTTATGGTTGTTATGTTATGGTCTCTGAGTCGGCCATTTTGGGGTTTGAAAATTTTTTTTTAAAATCTCTTTGTTTTGGATTTAAGAGCATGAACTTGCTTATTTTGAATAATTTGAAATACAAGTTATTTAGGACACATAAAAAATAAAGGACACATTTCCCAGCATTCATTGCAAAACCAGCAGCTTGCAATTGTCAGCGGAGAACTCCGTTAACAGACTGCGCTACAGCCGCACCGGAATCGTAGTTCATTGGTCAAAGCTCGTGAATCCCATCCATGACAAAGGGGCTCTGGATGTTTCTGCGAGGGTGACATGGAGCAGAAAGCAATGCTCTGCAACTAGGGCATGCGTGGAGATGAGCTCAGTGCACAAAAACCTGTTATAATCTGTCGCATAATCATAGTCAGGGTCTCTGGTGTGAGTCAGCTGGAATGTAAGTATGGTTCATACACTGAGGTTCCCCTCACCATTGTAACATTACAGCTTCCACAGTATACCAAGGGATTGAATTGTACAGTAAAGTGTAAATTAGACCACAAATGATATCTATGGTCGTGAAAAGACGGAAGGATTGTAACCGTCATTGCACAATGTCAGACATTCTTACATATTTTGACAAGCGTTGAACAAATGTATTTTCAATTTCTATACAAGCTTCCACTGTCGTTACCTAGCATTTCAAACCTTTCAGACGCAGAGGCTGTCCGTCACAGGCTTACTGAAAGAGACGTCATTAAATTGTCGGCTTGAAGAATTACTCTAAAAACGAGACCAGATAAATGATGTGAAAACATATTTACAATTTATTGTTAGACACAGACATTAAATTAAAAGTAAGAAAAATTATACATTTTTACAAAAAACGGAAACAAAATGGCAATAAACATAGAATAGAATGATATGTTAAAGCTCTTTTATGTTGCTTTTGGCCATCATTTCTAACTGGATTAAAACTCCACACATTTTGGTGTTCACTTGCAATGGATGCACACAGCAAGCAGAAAAAACTGTAATTGTTCTCCTGACAACTCATAGAAAAAGGCATTCCAGTGAGAAAACATTAAACTACCCTAATCGATATATTATATATATATATATTATTATTATTATAAAAAATATTCTCATATGGATCAGATCCACATACATAAAGACCTGCTTGGATCGTCATGTGGTTCAACACATAAATGTCTGCTTGAAATGCCAGTTTCACAGACAACTCTCAATGGGGGCCGAAAACAAACGGTTTAAAATTTACAATTAGATTACAATAACTTTTTCACTGAAACGAACAATGAGAGGCACTGCAACTTTCTGCCAATAATAAGAAAAATGACTATGAAAATAATAATAATTATTAAGAATAAGCAGAATTGCATATAGCATTACAATTTAAGACTGCTTCAGTGCTATTTTAGCAAGTGGCTCAGATGGACTGGACAGAAAGAGTTGACGATCTGATACGATTTTAATCGATTAATTAAACCATATATATGCTTTGTGCTATGTTTGTTAATTTAATCTCTGCCTTCTCGGAACCACCAAGAGGAATTTGTTCAGAAAAGAAACTGCCTTTAGCGGACCACAGGTCTGTTTCTCGGACCGCATTTGACCGTCGGTCTTGTTCTTGCTCCTTAATGCCTTTTAATACATTGGAGAGTTCTGGTCCAGCGAGGCTCAAAAGTGGCTTAGTAGCTGGCGTCGGTCATGCTTGTTCATTGGGAGTAAAGATAGATAGATAGATATGCATGTTGCATTAATATTATACTGTTTTACAGTAATGCTCCAATGCAGATTGGTTTTGTCCATGGAAGAGAGCTGGCATTTGCCCATATGGTGGTATTGAGAAATTAAATAATTTCCACATATGATCGTGTATAATGTGCTGTGAGGAGTACAGGAGCTGTAACGTATTCTAGTTGCTGCGTTTTCGGTTCTGCTAAGCATCAACATACGCCGGTGTCACACTTCTAAAAACCTACGTTCACCTACGCATGATGATCAAATACTGCTTTGTTCATTGCCTGCAAATCCAGTTAATGGCCAGTGAATGGCCGCTTTAATTCCTAGTACTGACTTTAACACCTGTGCCAAAGGAAAGAAGAAGCAATAGCTTAACATAAAAAAACATCTTCCTTCAATAAAGAATTCTGTGCCAGTCCCCGAACAAGGCCATATTCAAGATAAATTGGCTGAACAAGGCACTTTTTCTGTCCAGACTGATGTTTTTCTTCTACCCAAGTAGATATAGTAAAGGTTCTTATTTTAGGAGTTGCATGGGGGGGGGGGCTCCTGGGTTGCCTTTTACTTCGTATGATAGTTTATGTCATGGACAAAACAAAATGTTGGCAGACATGTCTTTTAACACTGCACAAAACAATATGCACCTTACTGTGTATTTACATCTCCATCTGCTTTAACACTGAGTTCCACGTAAGAGTTCCAAGCAAGAATTCTGATCTTGGATTAAAATGTTTAACTGAATTGTGCTGTCCACCCTTGGCTGTAAACTTATAGCAAAGTATTTGTGCCTGAGTCTGTAGCCTCTACACTCCTTCATCCAGCTCTGGTGAAGTGTCCACGTTCCACGGGCCTGGGGGGCGCGTCCCGATCCGGGACTCACTTGTGCGAGTACAGCAGCTCCGCCGTGTGGCAGAGAGACAGCGGGTGGGCGGAGGAGAAGTACTGGCAGCACAGCCAGTCCTCCAGCTGGGCGTTGCGCTCGGGCTCCAGCGAGCGCTCGGCGAACTTCATCATGAGCAGGGCGCGCTTGACGTCCAGCCAGTTCAGGAGGCTCTCGTAGTGGCGCCGCTCGCCGGGACCTTCCCACTGCTGCTCCATCAGGTCCTGCCGGGGGCCCCACAGCAGGCACTGCAGCGCCCGCTTGGCCTCCTGGATGTGGATGCGCTTGATGGGGTCGGGCTGGAGGAGCAGGCGAGCCAGCTGCTGGAGCCCTGAGGAGTAGAGGGACATGGCCGGGACCGGAGGGAGGTCCTCGCAGTCGTAGTCCTGCTCTTTCAGTTTGGGGCTCACCTCGAAGGGGTTTGGCTGGTGCAGCAGCTCGTAGATCAGGATGCCCGTCTGAAATTCGTCAAACTTGCGGTACTGAGAGGCGGAGACGATCTCCGGGGCCAGGCGGGCGTGGTCCCTCTTGAGGCGGGGGTCCGCGGCGGGGTCCCCAGAGCCGCGCTGCTTGGCCTTGGCGAAGTTGCTGATGAGCAGGCGGGGGAGGTGCGTCTGGTCGGGGCCTTGAGTCTGGGGGGTCCTGTGGGGCACCAGGAGCAGGTTCTCCAGGCACAGGTGGCGGTGGGTGACCCCCTGCTCCTTCAGGTGCTCCAGGCCGTTGCACAGTTGCAGCAGCAGGAAGCAGACGCGGCGCTCGTACAGCTCGGGCTGAGCCTGGTGAAAGGCGGCCCACTCCTGGACGAAGCCGGCCACGCTCTGCCTAGGGACCTCCCGGGTGATGACCACCACGCGCTCCCGCTCGCCCTGCCCTCGGGGCTCGGCGTGCCCGTCGGTGGGCAGCATGCTCTGGGGCACGCAGGCTATGAAGTGCCCGCAGTCCTGCTGCACGTTGAAGTGCGGGGGCATACTCTGTTGCACAGACAGGCCGTACACATCTCCCTTCTTGGCATCTGGAGTCTGACTCTTACAGATCTGGAAACAGAATTCAAGACAATTTTAAACACAAAAAAAAAACCTCCTCGAGACCAGGAATGCTTTATTGAATACATTTTCAGACGTTTTCAAATAGTACCGTAGTGGATGGGGATTTCAATTTCGAACAACGTTGTCTTTTTCTGGAGTCGTGATTAATTGTTTTTTTTCCCCGTTTGGTTGGCATATCTGGTCTGGCAACTAATATACATCACTGAAACATAACCCAGATCCACAGAACGGTCTGATGACTTTTAAATTATCACACTGACTAAATGAATGAATGCTCTATTGTCCCTGAGGGGACACTTTATCTAGGAGAAGCGTGTGTACACAGCGAAACAACACACAGCTTGAATAATCACCAGTGAGACTGTCACACTTCAAACTACATAAAGCCATCGAAAAATACCATCAGTAATACTGGCTTTTCCTGAGACTTATCACGTCTAGATTTTTTAAGCAATCCTAAATCTTTTTCAAATTCTAAAATACATAACACCGTAGCAGTACAAGGAAATACGTAGACTAAACAAAAACATATTAAAAAATCTGGAATGACGTGATTCATTTGGACTCCATTATATTATTATATATACCAGGCAATATATATATATTTTTTATCACTTGAGTTTTTTAGTTTAGAATGAAATAATGAACCCGTTCAAAGACAGTAGGGAAAGAGTCATCTTTTTCATCGTTATTTTGCATTACTAATAACTCCTGGACAAAAATCCTGAATGAATGCACACCCTTATTTAACCAACCACAGTGCATGCACGCCAGGCAGAATTGTGGGACTTGGCGTTTCCTGAAATAAAGAACAAACGCGATAATGACTCTCCTTCATTGCTGTGCAGTGTTACTAATTACGGGTAATCTTCCTTCACTTCTTATTACTGAAGTTTAGGACAAGGAAAACGCATGTGGATGGTCTCATTTGATTTTAAACAAACGGTATAATTGTGAATCATTTCTGTGCAGCTCTACAGAGCTCGTTCACACACCAATTACGGCGTATTTTTTACGCGTTTTGTCTATTGGTTTTTGCGTTAAAAGGAGCTTCAGAAAGTGGTGGGTCAGCGGCAGTCATAGGCTGAGCCGGGGAGCCAGAAAAAAAAACGGGGATACCGGACAGCTGGTTCATACCTTGACGGCGTAGGAGTTGCTGGGGTCGGAGGCGCAGGACGCAGAGTAGTACACCGAATCCCTGGCGTCACAGCAGGGCCTGTTGCAGGAGAGTTTGAAGAGAGACCAGTTGCTCTCGTTGAAGCGCAGCGGGTTCCTCTGGTTCCGGGTGAAGTGCTCCTCGCATTTGACGGCCAGGCGGCGGAGGGACTCGGCGTACAGCCCGCCCAGCTTGGAGTAGATGCCCTCCCGGCTGTCGATGTTACTGAGGAGGCTCTGCAGGTGGAGGCTGGAGCCAGAGGTGGAGGTGGGGGATGGGATGGGGGCGCTGAGCTGGGGGGAGGAGGAGGAGGTGGCACTCTGGTGAAAGCAGCCCCCCAGCCTGCTGCGCCCCTGGGCCAGGGGCTCGTCCAGCGTTCGGGAGCGTAAGGAGCGACTGAGGGGCTGAGCGCAGCGCTCCAGGAACTCGCTGGAGGAGAAGAGGTTCCGCTGGTCGACCGGGCTCGACGGGGCCCGGTCGGGCCTGGAGACGTTGCCCTCGGATCCGCTGAAGGGGAGGCGGGGGCACCCACGGGGCAGAAGCTTGCCCCCTGCGCCGTCGGGCGCAGAAACAGTGCGGTTCACCATCTTCTTTTCTGGGAGAGGAGGTGGCTGCAGGCGGAGATCCAAGCCGGTGCTGGGGAAAGGGTCAGGGTGTGGGGACACTGGAGAAGACGTCACTGGACTGCTGGGGAACAGAGATGGGCTGGCCACAAGAGGGCTATCCTGGTGGCCTGCACAAAGACACACAATTCAAAAATAAAAATCTAAATCGACCTTTGTCTCCAGGAGACCTAGAAAAATACAAACAATAAAATAGTGTGCTGTACGTCTACATGTACAAGTTTCTTTTAGCCTAAAGACATGTTCAGACAACACCACTGGCACTAAAGAAATTTCAGGGGAGTGGTTAAAATAATTAAGAGATCAAGTCATCAAGTGAGTGATGAAATCCACCCTTGTGCTAATGACATGTTGAAATCTTGTTACATCCATTAGGGTGGGAATTATGTCAATACTGTAAATGGACTTCGGTAAAATGAATATTAACTTTAAATACAATCTGGCTGATCCTGACTATGATTAATATGTTAAGCGACTGACTGGACTTGCTAGTTACAGTTTAACCTAAAAACGCACCTCTTGTAATGATTAAATATTTACTTTTGTACTGCATGTCATCAAGCCAAAAAAAGATCTAGTCCCCTATATAAAAACCTTCAGTCAAACACTTTAATGCATCTTTTTGTGAATTGTTCAAACTAACAAAGGGTAATTGTCACATCTTGACACAAACGATTATTAATTACTAGGATAATTTTCTTCTTCTGACAAACCCTCATTTTTTCCATTAAACCAGTTCATAAAGATCTTTTCAAATATGCCCTCCCTAAAAAAGGGAGTAGAGGGGGGGGGGCCGAGGGGAGCGCGAGGGGGTCGCGAGTGGAGGGCCGGGGGGAGCGCGTGGGGTTGGTCTGGGTGGTGGGGGGGGGGTG
>JAOYSI010003176.1:19989-48346 GCA_025775065.1 Hiodon alosoides
TTTTCCAATAAACCACGTCAACAATAACTTTTAAAAACTGCCCCCCCCACAACACTGAGAACCACCCCCCCCCCCCCCCCACCTATGCTCAGTGTCTATGTAATGGGAAAAGTACAGGGGTTTTTAATAAGGGGGCTGCCTGGTTTCTCAGCAGGTCCAAGCAGAGACCACCATCATTGCAGGCTGGAGAGAGCTAACCAGCTGGCAATCCTGTGGAGTTCACTTCACTCTTCCTGTAGAGCGCAGGCCTTCAACCACGGCACCAACCATGACTCTTTTCCTTCTGTCCACGGCCTATTTTTATCTTTCATCATTTCCTTCCAGAAAGATATATCTGCTTGCTGATATAGACGGATATTAAAATGTCTTTCCGGACACCAAATCTTCTCGGTTTCGGTACATAAAGTGAGCAACAAAAATGGAACTATAAAACTGAGAAATGTACGTGTTGGAAATCCGTTTGGCCTTGATGCCAGTAGCGCTGTAACTTAACAGTGCCCGTGTCAAATTAATGGAAATATTGGACATCTTCATCCAAAATATTACATAAACAGGCTTCTTAGTATTCCACAGGGTGGGCATTTGCAATTTAGACTTGTAATTAAGTGCTTAAGAGTTTGAAAAGCCTTACATCAAACCTGAAGTAATGAAAAACTTGTACTCAGCCGAGTGTGTGTAAACCCGAGTCGCCGAATAAGTGGTCCTTCCCTGTCTTGGAATGTGGGCAGTCTGTGTGGGACTGAAAAGAGCTCTCCTTCTCATTGCTCTGTGTGGGGAGTTGTGTGGAGAAAACCCTTTGGCAGGAGCCACATCAAACGGCTTTTAAACCGGATTTTTGTTTTTATCTCTGAGGGGATGTTAGGGACGTTTGCTAAACAAATGTTCTAATTAATATCGTTCCCGTCGGTACGCGTTGTTGTTACGCAAAAAGTAGCTGTGGTCGGTAGAAAGATTTTAAAATGGCAAACAAGGAGTTGTTGGCTATATATGGCTGTTGCGTTATAAAAGCATCTGCGAACTTTTCAAATCTGCCCAATAGTGAAGATGTAGCTGTTGAAAGAGAAACGTCCCCAGTTTCCCAATGGTCCTAGTCCTTCGCAAGTGTTAATGAAACTGTGAGGGCCGATGGGTCGGGCTTATTAATAACTTGGTGTTCGTTTCCCGTTTTAAAACCAACTTCCGATCGCTACTGAATGGCTACTTCTCCACTCCTGTTTGCTTACTTTCACACTGAAGCGGTTCCCTTTCGTACAGTCTTTTCATTTTGTTTCGTCCTAGCAGCAAAAAGTAGACTACTCTATACTGGAAAATCTGTTAAATGTTTAGGTCAGTTACTCAGGCACGTCGAGTTCAATATTTAACAAATGAATAAATACTTGTTCCAGGAGTAAATTCTGGGACTGCTTACCGATGTCGGGAAAGACTCTGGAGTCACAGTGCAGGCTATCGGAGGAGGCAGTGGTATTGCTCTTCAGGGTCCTCAGGGATTGGGTGAGACTTTCCATAGAGCCCTGCCGATTGGCTTTCTCCAGGTCCAAGCTGCTCTGGCTCATCTTACTGGATGGCCTGAAGAGAGAGCAAATGCCTGCATGAACATCAAAAATGAATACTCTTCCAATTTTCCCTAAATGTCAAAGTTGCTCTAACATTGACAGCACATTAGACAACCGCTGACTGATACGGGCCAGATATTTCTAATAAAAGATAAGAGGAAAAAAAACCCTGCAGATATGGCCCTAGAAATTAAACGCTGAAACAGAGGCGGTTTCTTTTGAAAAGGAAGAGACGCCTTCTGAGAATGATCGAGTGCACAATTCTCCAGGAGTAAACGGAACCGCAGGCACACATGAAGCAGATAATTGGACTGTAGCCTAGCAATAGACATTGTGTTGATAATGTAACCAGCGAGTCTTACTGAGCATGCTTATACACAAGACTGTGTTAACTTTTCCCTTGCGCTGAAACTGAGTGAGGACGTAATACGTTGATTTATTTTTATCAACCACACTCCTGCGGTTGTCAGGTAAAAAAAAAAGGAATGGGTTTACAGAGACCGGGCAAAGACCATCTCACCTAGACATTTCCTGCACAATTCATATTCTTTTTTATTTAAATGGTGGAAATGTATACACCCCTCCCACCCCCCATTGAAATCTCTCTGAAAATGGCTTCATGGTTTCCTTTATAATCCAATGGAAGCCTTTTCACCGACAAGTGAAAACCGAGGAATCCGTTTTGAGACAAACGGCCTTAACGATCCCCCTTGAGTGATTGTGAATGGAGCCGTTTTTCCAGGCGGGTAATCACATGGTTCAGCAGTGAGTGACAGGCATTCAAGGCCTCTGTATTGTAATTACGGTTTAAATTACTAGACCTCAATCATTTATCTCCAACTTCTCTGTACGTCTGCCTTTCACTCTGTCACATCATAAATCAACTCAGCAAATCCTATTCAAATTATGTATGCCAATGCAATGTAAAAAAAAAAACACTTACTCAAAATGTACTGATAAATATAAGTGGAAAGCCATTTGAGGCCGTGTCTGGGAGAGATATCTCCATTTCATGCCTTTATTTCTGCTGCCCCCGTCCCGCCCCCACCCGTGCCTTTTATCCTCATTTAAGTAAGAAACTTCTCACTGATGTTGTACAAATAGCAATACAAAACTCGATACAGTCTTAGTGCAGAGTAACATAATCAATGTGACCCAAAAAGGAGGACATTTGTGGCCACAGTAAAATGCCAGACGCCGCAAAATTGGCAGAAGCAGGCACACTGAAACACAAAAGTCCTGGTGCTCTAAAGTGCTCAAAACTCTAAAGTCCTGGTGATAAATCACTTCCGATTATGATCACCCCTTAGGTCTCAGGTCAGGACAACAATGTGTATATTAATGTAGTCAGTCTTGCATGACCTTGCATTGTGCGTTTGGTCTACTTTGCTCAAAAAGAGGAATCGGTTACATTCAAAAAACAATTGCAGGATTTTTAAAGTTTGAGAATTTCAGCATGCGTAACCAGAAATGCTGCCAGTCTGGAAATTACTCAGAACTCTGAAAGGTGGCGGGTTTGGGGGGGGTAGTTTGGATGCGGTTACCTACGGTATTACGGTACGGTGTTCTCTTGTGGGATAACAAAAACAAAGAACAAAAGATGGCCGTACAAACAGATTATATTCACACGTGTAAGCGATTTTAGTCAAAACCACAGGTCATTTCACAAAAAATATCGGATGAGGGAAACAAAAATAATGATTGTAAGGTTTTTTTAACTACTGGTTTGTACATTAAATCTTGTATTAATCTGCTCTGAACAGTGGCCAGTATTGTTTAAACATTTAGGTCACGCAAACCCAGAAGGAGAGGGAAAATGCCATTCCCACATCACCCACATATTCACAGCAACTAAAACAGATGGTTGCGAAAGTGAAATCAAACATTAACTTAACTCCAAGAGTCAGAACTACAGCTCATATATCAGGCTCCATATTAGCAGGTTTTACTTCCCTCCAAACATCCTCCAGCTTTAACGGAAAGGTGCGCTTCACACCATAACCGCTGAACTCCGAGAGCCTTCCAAACCTCAAACCAGAAACTTAAGTGTGTAAAGAAACTTGGTAATGAAAACCTTTTCTCTCTCTTCCCTAAACACAAGCCTGGCCTGCCTAGCTCTGTAAGCTGTCTTATCTGCGGGCGGCCGTGTAGGACGCGCTTGGCAGGGTTTACCTCAGGTTACATCTGGGCACGGATGTCTCGTTTCAGCAGACGCTGTGGTGCAGGAGCGTCGACCGTTGACATACACAATCGCCCGGCTTTCTACCGAGTCAACAAAGCCCCACTGAAGCGTTGCCGTTGTTTCAAAACCGCGCGTACGTGCTTGTAAATAAACCCTGTGATGACCAGATCTGTACCCGTAATTTATGATATGATAACGCCACAAATTAGGCTGTCAAGATATGCTTTGTTCCTCTCCAGGACATTCAGAAGAATTGGAGACAACTGACAAAGACCCATTGATAAATCCCAAAAAGGACAGACACACAAGATCTAGACAGTTATATTTATGCAAAGCAGGACATCTCCCCTCCAACCCTAAGTGCATGTTATATATATATGCCGGAGGTGAAAATTCCTTTAACTGTGTATATGAGGCTATTTTAAATACGATTTCTAAAAATGAACATGGTGGTAGTGGTGGACCCAAATGACCAAAGCCACATATTAAAAGCAACGAAAACACGCCTCGACAACAACCAGCACATCACACCACTTACCTCTCCTCTATGTTAAGCAGAAAAAGGTTCATTCATGTGCAGTACTGTACACTCAGTTTAAGAAATGAAACTCCCCCTCCCAAAACAGCAGAAAGTACAGCTGGGTACCTGAACAAGTGCCTTGTGTTGCAAAGAATTACTTCGGGCTAGTTCCTCAATAGGCGACAGCATCATTTTCAGAGGGAGAATTTTTTTAAAATCTTGCAGCAGCCTCACAATCCAAAACTGTGTAGCGTTTTGTTTTTTTACATATCAGCTAGATGCTATCTGTTCTCAGTCATCCGGAAGAAATAGTGTGAGGCATGGAGGGTGGAGGATCTGGCTGTGGGTCATTCTTCAACGGCTGAGACAGAGGGGCAGTTGCTGGGGGCAACAATCTGCTCCACTGAGCTCCTTCCATGTTCTCCCAGTGCACGCTCCAAAACTTTTTCCCCTCCTGCATGAAGCTTTATATAACATGAACACTAGGAGGATGAAATTATCAATAGCCATGACTGCACTTCTGAGAGAAACAGATTTCAGAACCATCTGTGGCTCCTAAATGATTCATGGAGGAAGAGTTTGACTTCATAGGTTTGCCATTTCCCTAGACTCAATAGACATGGTTGGTACACTTTTGACTTCCTTTTTAAGTTTTAAATTAAAAGCATATTAAAATACCTGTCACAAAAAGAAAAAAAACCTCTCAATTATTCTGTTACCATTAAAATATGCTTTCGAATAGTGGACCATTCCCAAAAAATAATGTTTGTTATTTTGCAGCATGGAGACATGTTCAGACATGCATTCAAAAGTGTATTTTTATCAATGCAGTATGCTAGCCATGTCAAAATGGGGAGCCTTGCGTTTCCATACTAAAATAAAACAAATAAGGGCCCATGAAACCTGACCAGCAAGTGGGCAGATCGAATTCCCTAACAGCAGCCAGCCAGAATTAGTTTAACTTTAAAGTTCTGCAAATGTCAGAGTAAATGAGTTTAGATGCTAAGATCAACAAGCTGATCGTCAGACTCGAGGGTAAACTGGCTTCAAGGGTTTCCTTCAAGTATCAAAACAGAACTGTAGCATCAGTGTTTTCTTATTCAGTATTGCCCTGTCACAATTTCAAGATTTTAAACTGCCAAATGATACGCATTTGAAATCGATCTTTCATTGTTTAAAAAACAGAACAAATCCTTTTCTCAGAGGAATACCCATCCCTACATTAATAACGGGCAAAAATCACTCACCTCCCACGTAAAGTCCGACTTTCAGAAATAAACGATAAGCTATGGTCCTCCACTGGAAGGTAAGCCAACACTGATCTGCCACTGAGCTTGACCAAACAATTTGAATACCAAAATTATTTTAATATGAAACCACCACAGCCAAGCAGGTTTATTTTAAAATGGTCATCCATAAACCCCTCCTAGTTTTGGGTCATGACTCTGGAGACAGAGAATATAAATAATTCAGTCATAAAAAACCTTAACCCTTATAGTTTTAGCCATGGCGTTAAATATCCTTTTTTAGTCAGTAAGTACAATGTACATATCAGGCTGACAAACCAATGGGGGGGGGGGGGAAGAGAGAACTGTATAATTACAGGAAATATCAATGTAGTTAACTTGCAGGTGAATTATTTGTCCAACCCTGTCACTGAGACATGCAAAGTGCTAAGTCAACACTTGCCAACGCAAAGTTCTCCTTCCGCCATTATAACCTGACAGGCAGTCCGGAACAGTCCCACGTCCACAGAACGGAGGCTGAATTGGTGAGCAGCGAAATTGGACGGAAGCATCACAAGAGGCTGACATCACAGCACAAGCGAAAAGGGCGTCGGTTCACTCCACAATGAGAAGCACGTGGCTGTTGCCCTGTCTCCGGTCAGCTAATGTTTTAAAGCAAGGGATTTACATAGAGAGTTTACAATCCCAGCACAGTGTAGCGCACGCTAAATTATTAAACAGAGCAAACTGAATAATGGAATAAAACGAAAAACAACAGGACATTATATACCATCTCGTATGCATATTCATAGCTACTCTGCTTTATTTAGGTAGGTCCCAGTTAAGCTTTGAGTTGTGTCTAGTTAATCAGTGTTAAATTCTAAACCAAGGAGTCACAAATAAAATTATGGCTTGAAAAACAATGAGATGATTTTTGAAGCCTATCAATGCCACTGAGTGTAATATTGGCAGAAAAAGGTGATCATGTTTTTAATAGTAAAGCTATACTACAAAGAGCTGTGAGTTAAATAATCAGAAACATACTCCCAAACAAATGAAATACTCCCGTTCCACCCCCCTCCCCGTTTGTTACTGAACTCCTCTGCCAACAAGATACTTTACTGAACACTCAGCACTCAACACTTCTGACAAATAGTATTTAAAAAAATAAACAAAACCATTCACGGCTTATTTCTGGATTAAATTCAGTTGAGGTTGACCCCATCATCATCTATTACACACATTTGGCAAAAATAAACTTTAGAAACATTTAAGCACCGATCGCGTGATGGAGATCTGTGTTCCTTGCACTGTAAACCATCCTTCGGATGCCCGTTGCTCTCTTTGCAGAGGTTCTTAGCCCGTGGAGACCGAATGTAAGGAAAGATGGTTCACATACCTGAGGTGCTTCTTTGGAGGTGGTGGAGGTGGTGTGGGGTCACGGCTTTCACTTGGTCCCTCCAACAGATCCGCTGTGAAGGATGTTGCCTTGGTCAGCATGTTCCCGTAATGTTTGCCCTTCTCCACTGAGCAGCCCGGGTGCTCCTGACTGGTGCCATTGTTGGCCGTGCCTGGCAGGGAGTTCTCCATGGTGCGCGTAGTAGGGCTCCAATCCCTCGGCACCAACACAGCAGCCCCATTGATGACACCGGGCTCAGCCTCCTCTGCCTCCTCCACCTCCTCAATCCGTCCGTTGCGCGTCCAGGTAGAACCTTGCAGCTTTTGCCTCCACTCAGAGGCAGAGGTTTGAGCATCTCCTG
Source organism: Hiodon alosoides (assembly GCA_025775065.1). Lineage (NCBI taxonomy): Eukaryota > Metazoa > Chordata > Actinopteri > Hiodontiformes > Hiodontidae > Hiodon > Hiodon alosoides. The sequence goes on from JAOYSI010003176.1 coordinate 27,231, forward strand.
GGGACTTCTCCCATGCCTGCGCAGGAGAAGGCGGGTGTTCACAGACGCCAGGCTCCAACAGCTCAGGTTGAGACCCTGAAGAACTACGGGATGTCCCCAGTTTTGGAGCGCGAGAGCACTTCTTAGGGGGAACGGGAGGGCTAGTCTGAGGCTTGGGGTGAACAGAGGCCGAGGCAGTCTCTGCACCGCTGCAGCCAGGGGGCCACTTGAAGGCAGGACTACCGGGGTCCTTGGTGGAGTCTGGACTGAAATGCTGCCACTGTGTGCTCACAGCTGAATCTGGGCTGCTTAGGTAGAATGTGCGATTATGTTCATCTGCGCAGGCAGCCACGACCGTGATCTTGGCCCTCTGACCTTCTCTGGTTAGCTCTACCTCCTGGTCTGAGTTCTGCTGGGACTGTCTATCACTCAATGGTCTTCTCTTTCTCTTGGTGCTTTCTGCATAGATAGGCTCCACATTTTGTAGCCCATTTCGAGTGTCTGCCAAAGGGTTGGATGAGGTAGGACAAGTTGTAGGGCTTTCTAATCCTGACTGAAGAAAGATTTCATTGCCCTGGGAACCAGCAAGAGAATCTGTACTGCTCTGATAAGAGCAAGAGTCTGATAAGTTGGTGAAGTCAGAGGCATGGTTGCAAGGATGAGCCATCTGCTGTCTATAATCTGGAGTGAGACTGGAAGACGAAGAATTACTTGACGTCTCAGGACGTCTAGTGCTCATGGTATTGGTCGGAGTAGTGGTGATGATACTAATAGCAATTTCCAGGGGTCCTTGCTGCTCCTGTACTGGAGAGAGAACTTCACTGTAGCCATCACAGCTCCTTGATGTAAACATTCGCACCTCCTGCCTCTGAGCGGAATCTCCTGGTTGGTAACTGCTTTTGCCGATGTAAATGTTTTTGAACTTCTTGGTGATCTGCAGCTGCTCAGAATCGCTGCTCAGAATGTCTTTAAGACCTTGTGACCCATGCCCCTCGTCCTGAGCCACAAAGATGCTGCTGATGGACAATGTACCTGGTGAGAACCTGCTGGGGTGGTCCAGCTTCTCCAGAGATGCATTATGTAAAGCTGACTCTTTCAGACCCTTGCTGCATCCATTATTGTCTACGCAAAAGGGAGGTAGGTCCAGCATCTTTCTGATCTCCAGTCTGTCTATAGAAGTCTTCTGGTTATCCTAAAATATAAGGTCAATTCAACTAACATTTTTTTACAGACCCTTTCTAAGCACTGACCCAGCACTAAACACCACCCCTGGTCTAAAATGTATTATTAATGACAAGTTAAATTAATTCCAGTTGAGAGCACTCCTGGGCTAATTAAGCCGTTGACCAAAAGTTAAATACAAAATTCGGTCAGCCACAGACCTATTTTTAAGCACAAATTCTCAAAATATGAAGAGATGAGCCACTAACCTGCTCGGTGTTCATATTAACGTCCGCCCAAACATCAGATGTGTCTGAGTTCATCATGGTTGGCCTGACGGCAATGGTGGGCTTGCAGTAGGAGGCGGGGAGTGTCAGGCTATCCTCCTCGCTGCCACTGGCGATGACTCTAACTTGGGTGGGGTTGCCATTGGACTGGTGGGCGCTGCGGGGGTGGAAGCAGTTTTTGCAGGAGCCTGGTTTCCACACGTGTTCAGCGAACTCGCCGCACGCCGACATCTTCGGGGACCGTCTGCTTCACTAACAGACCAGCCGGGTTCCAGACGGGAGGGGGTTAACAGCCATGCTGTGAGAGTAACCAGCTGGCCACGTGACTTCAGGAGCTTTGAAGCGAGAATGACCTGCGCAGACAGGAAAACACCGGTGTGTAAAACCTCTGAGTTAAAAGGGGTACTCACAAGCAAAACTATTTTACATAATTTACTGTCTTGCAGTAGCCATCTTAATTTGGATGGGATCTTGGCTTTACCTGCAAGGAAAATTACTATTCATTTCAGTCAATTACCATCAGCTATTCAAGAGTAACAGAGGTGACAAAGAATATCATTAAAAGTTAACTAAACTAAAATGTTTAGACAAACATTCATACTGTGGAAATCTTCACTTTTTATATCTCCACAATGCGAGTGCTGAAATTTACCTCAAATTGCCAGAGGCAGAAATAACCCAGAGAAAGATTTTTTTACTCAATACAAAGCAAATATTCTCAGAGCATTCAGTGAGCGTGCAAACCAGCCACAACCTCATATCTGAAGCCCCACAAAAGAATGCCAGTCAAATGGTATATTCTCATCCCCTAGTAGTTCTTAGGTAACACTAAGTCGCTACCCAGTCAGAAAAGCCAAAATAAGCAACACTGCATTTAAATTTTAGAGTAGTAAAAGGCTAGAAGTCTCACTTTTAAAAGGTCAACAGTATACAAAACCACATAAGTGGTTTTGAAACTAAAGTTGTAGTGGGCTGTTTTTTTCCAGCTTTCTCAGGCAGCCTAAATTAGAGGTTCCTGGTTTCTGTTCAGCCGGTATGCCCGGACATGAACACCATTGAGTGAGCTGCTGGTAAGGACTGCTGCCTCGTGTTGCTACGGCGATTTGATCATGAACATTCTGAGGCAACACAAACATTTTACGGGTTGGAATGCAAAGAATGCGAACACAGAAGTCACATAAAAAGGATTCTCACCCACAAACAATTCTTGTCACTCAGGTTGTTTAAAGAAAAAAGTTTTAAAGACCAAATCTACTGTGTCATGGGGGCTTTCTGGCTTTTTTTCTTAACTTTTTTTCATAACTGATATTACTTACGCACTTTGAACTGTGTGTCTGATCCAATATTTTGGTCTGATTCAGATGATAAATTTGAATCTTGTCTATATGTACATATACACACACCCCTTATATATATATTACAACTGATCTGTACAAGTACAGGAAACACTAGTAAGGTTTTCTTTCATGGCTTCCATGGAGAGAAAAAAGATGAGCTGACAAAACCAGAAATAGGTTTTAAAAATTCATTACAAAAACATTTTATTTTTTTTTACAGATAACTAGACATAGCTCATAATGTAAATAAATCATCTGGGAATTTGAGGGGGGAGAAAGCAACAACATGTCAAACAGTTAATTGGAGACCAATAAAATACAAATAGTAAAATCCTAAAATACCAATAAAATCACAGTAAAAATTCAAACTGTATACCAGCAGGACAGCAGCACTAAATTCAACAATGAAAGCAAAATGTATATTACATTACTTGAGTCCAATTAACTCAAGTATATATGTGGCAGAATTTTGAATTTTAACAGAATGTGATGTGGGCTTACTAGTTTTGTTTTCTAAGATTGACTGTGCATCTAACCGTCATTTAGAATTAATTTTAGACCAAAATGCCTGTTTATATTCCATTTTGTCTTGCAGCTCTACCACTTTATGCATAAAATCCACGTACCATTTGTTTTGCATAAAAGAAACACTCCCAGGAGGCTTATTTTTTAAATAATTTTTTTACATCCGTAAACACCACATAACGTTTGCTCTCAACTAGTGAAATGCCGTATAAAACGATTTAGTATGACGATGCAAGAGTCTTCGCTAGTTTACAGGAAAGTATTGACTAACGATATCAAGGTTTGTCAGCATTCCACGAAGTAGCTGGTACGACATCGGTACTCGCAACCTCTGAATTACACAATTTCGCTAGCTAATAGGACAAAGTTAAAAAAAAAAAAAAAAAAGACCCACCGTTAGTTATAAATGTAATATTTATAACAATGAACAAACTAATACGTGAATTTTAATTACATGAATGTTGTACTTTTAACAAGTTACGTCATTGTCAGCAACTTCTCACGACTCCTATCCGCGGTATGATAGCAATGCGAGTGCCACACAGGACATGGGCACTTAGGCTATCTGTCCAAGCGAACTATTTCTATTAACGTTTATGAGAATTAAGATTTTCCCTTCACTGGGGTTTACTTCAACCCACGGTAAGCCTTTGGAAAGTCAAACTTCGTACCGACGAGTGAAAACCAGACTTTGTAAATAACAAAACTGAAATTGGTAAATTATAGTAGGACCTGCTCTAACTACCTAATAGAAAATCCCTGAAATTAAAGAATAAGCTTTGAACGCGAAAGGTTCTATAATGATATATGACTACTTTCATCGCAAATACGCAATAAGAAAATTACACTCCACAAATCAACGAGCAAACAAAGAAACAAACCAATAAAACATAAATACAAACAACACACAAACTAAATAAATTTACACACGCTGCCCAGTTTGTCAATCGGTCAACTGTAGGCAGCACAGTCCATGTTTGTTGTTAAATCTGGTTTTGATTAAAATCGGACTCGAACCTACTACACCAACGGTAGCAACACGTGGAACTTGATGTAGAATTGTACCCTACCTTCGAAAAACTAAGTTTTGACTGTCGCCTAAAGTGAAATTTATCAACGTCGAATCAAGTCTATATGCGTGTAGAATCTCTTACTCACATTTAAACGCTTAAGTGTATTCGTTCGAGAGAATCAATTCAGATTACGATTGTGAGAGCTTCCGAGTTGGACGAGTGAGGTTCATTCATGTGTAAACCCCTCCCCATAAATTCTGCACCATATATTAGCTCTGATATCGAACTTTAAAAACACGTATCCTGGTCAATACAGAAATCAGGGATCAAATACATCACATCATTTGGTCGATAATGCACAATTAAACTATTTTATAAGGTTTCTGAGCATTCCGTTGCTGGCTAAGAGCCAGGACTTCTCAAACACGTGTGTTATAAATTGTAAAATGAGCTAAAAGCCATGTTATTGCGCAATAGCGTTATTATTGGTAAAATTCCATTTAATAACAGGTGCGAATAAAGTCTTACCAGAAAAAAACGCGTTGGTTACTGTATTACTCGGTGCTCACCTGAGACAGGCTAAATGTACAAATAACCTAGCCTAATTTCTTTAATCACAGTGCCATAGTAATAAGAGTATATACCTGTTATTCCACCACTGTTAAAACACAACAACACTTGCATTTAAGTAAACCATACAGCAAACAGTGTTTTCTATTTATTGTCTAGCAAAAGCATCTGTCAGATTGTGTGAAGCACTGAATCGACACGGCTTACCTGTAATATTTCCGAATGACCTGCAAATAGCAACAGCGAAACCCTGAAATGATTAAAAATTCCCAAAATGGTTCGGTTTGTTTTAAATCCAACACCAGCTAATGAAAATGCTTACAAAAAATAATGGTAGGCAAGATTCCACCACATGCTTCCATCAGCAGAAGCTCGCGAAGCAGACTGCGTGAAGCAAAGGAAACGCAGGACTGAGATCCTCAGCAACTAGGGGAGGAGCCTCTGTGAAACAATATACCAGCGTCTGACTCAATTAAAATATAGCAGTCGGGGTTTCAATGCCGTTACCAAGTAGAGTTTGACTCGCATTTTAGAGGAAATGCGAAATAACACACACACACACATATTACATATATGTAATAATTTAATATAAAAAAACTTTTTGAGCCCACGGAGCTTTAGCAAAATGAATACCTATTTATTTTAATCAGATCTTTAACAGTTTCTAATCTGCAGCTTATAATTATGACAGAAAAAGTGCATTTATGTTGTGCTTCAATAAAAGTTTTTAAAATAATGTGTATAAAACAGTGGCGTAGCCATCACATACTACTCTGCTTTAAATTATTATTTTTTCTTTTCAAAACAATAACCAGAGACGGACAGTTACAAAAAAAAAAAAAAGAATAATTTCGAGACATACAAATTATAGGCCTAGTTAAAAAAACCAAAAAAAAACCCTGCGACTTAAAGTTTAAATTGTTCAGTGGAGACATTGGGAATTATTATTCTATTATTGTCAACAAGATCTGTCACCTTGGTTAAGATTGTACCTGTCAGGTTCCCTCCCATGGCTTTCTGAGAAGCCCAGGTGTATTGGTATGTAGTTCTTTTCTATTTGTCCTCACTCTCTCAACACACAAATCCCTTAATGCTTAGTAACATGACTTGATAAGATAAGCACTGCTGTCATTTTAAAAGTGGCCGTTAACAAAACTTTGCCTGGTGAAAGCTTTCGGATGAATCCTTCTTTCATTGGACCATAATGTTGTTTTCATTCCTGTTGCTAAATTCAGGAATTCAAGAACATAATTTGAAAGGTGGCGTTTCTGATCCCCAAACTTCCTCTGGAACTAGTCACTTACCATGATGTTACTGGATAATAAATATTTGTCATTCAATGAGACAAAGAAATTTGCATGAATGGTTATATTCTTTTCTTTTTGACCACCGACTGTTCTCCCAGACCAACTCTGCTATGAGACATATGTGTGCAGGCCAAAATGGAACGAAAAAGAGTTTAATATGAGAACCCTATTGAATTCACAAATCTGTATATTTTTACCCTGTAATAAAACCAGTTGGATCATATATTTTCAAATTATAGTGGTTAACTGAGCGTGAGCCTGTGTATATATCGCATGCTGCACTAATTTTAAACTCTTACAATGCATTGTTTACATGCAATTTAATGCTCCATGACCAAATAGAATACATAATTTGCTGTAAAATATTTTGAATTGAAGAATGCACAGGCTGGTCTTGCAGCTGCAAACGTACAAGATGACTACATTTTTGAGGCTTTAAGTATTTGTTATGAGACATTGGTGAATCAGTATGGTTGTTTACATTATTATTTTTGTTTACATAATAGGGCTGAGATGCCAGTCATGTATTCAAATAGCTGCCAGTCAGTGTAGAAGAAGATACCATTTTAAAAATATCAAAGGTGAATAAATCTGTATTTTTTTTTCTTTCTGTGGTCCATTTTTCACTGTGACTTCCTGCACAGTTGGTGATTTTTTAAAACCCCTCCATGCATCCCTTACTGACATTAATTATTAAGACCGAAATCATTTTGAATTAGAGTCACCCAACAGGGGAAAGGTTTTGCATGAATAATATATAAATTGGGTGCAGACAAGCTGTTTCGTGCCAATCATGAAACCCCATGAAATGTTGACTTTTTTTTATTTATAAAACAGTGTCCAACTCACAATCACACACACGGCTGTGGCTAATTTGTAACAAATTTGCATGTTTAATAAAGCACCTTGCATACTAAACTATCTTTTCCATGTATGTTCATGCTCTGAAGTCTCTAAAGTTCTCTAATTCCTGAGTTCTGATTTCAAGAATATCGGTTGTCGAAATTCAGAACCTCCAACATTACGAGGTGTACAATCAAAGCGACATTGGGACTGAAGTTTTCTGAGCTGGGAAGCTACTTCCTCTTCCCCTCCCCTCTCCACTTCTACATTTCACCGTTTACCAAGCACGGGATTCCACGCATCGCCGTCTTTTTCCGCTTCCTCTGCCCGTCGTTTCCTGGGCATGAGCCATTTAAAAAATTGGCTGCCGTTCACACAACCGGCGAAGGAAATGTCGAAGAGTGAGACTGCTGAGGAACGGGGCAGGGCGTGGAGGTGGACTGTGCCCTACCAGCCATATCAGTCTGGTGAATTGTAGTTAGTTTCAAGGAGATTTTATGGCCCTTAGATCCTCTTCTGTGCAAAATCTCAGTGCCCTGGTACCGGCCTTCCCCAGAATGCCAGTCACCCCACGGAAGGTATTAAGGATTTATGTAATCTAAACAAGCAGATTGGTTTGCATTATTTTGTTTTCCTTCCCCGTTCACTTTCACCACACTGTTTTATAAGTGCTTGAACACTGTACCGCTTTCAATCTCCTGACTACCCCAGTCTGTCTCTAACGTTCCCCAAATAGTGAGCCCTTGAAAACAAGCCACTGTTTATTCATGCTGCAAACAGCCTCTTCCATCTCGTCCCAAAAATGCTCCATTGGGTTGAAGTCTGGGGACTGCGCGAGCCGCTCAGGTAAACTGAATTCGCTGTTCCAGGCACAATTTTGAGACAATATGTGCTTTGTGACGTGGCGCATTGTTCTCCTGGAGGTATCCATGTAGTGAAGAGTAAACTGCAGCCATGAAGGGATGCATCTGGACAGCAACAATGTTCAGATCCACTGTGGCATTCCGACATTTGCTAAATTGTTATCAAGGGACCTAACGCATGCCAACAAAACATTCCCCACACCATTAGCCCACCGCCACTAGCCTGTACCGTTGTCACCAGACAGGATGGGTCCATGGACTCATGCTGCTTGTGGCAAATTCTGACTGCGCTCCACTCCTCTATTGTCCTGTGTCGGAGATTGTGTGCACACCGGAGCTTCTTGTTTTTAGCCGTTGCTTCTTGTTTTTAGCTGATAGGAGTGGAACCCGATGTGGTTGTCTGCAGTCATACATCAGTGACAAGGGCCGCCAAGTTCTGAGACGCTGCTCTTCAGACAGAACTCTTAAGTGTCAACATGTTGTAATGCAGTTAGCGAATACTACATTGTAAAAGCATAAATATAAAAATTTGCTGTATCAGCAACAATCATTAGTATTAAACCTTGATTTGATTGAAGTGACAGTGAAGGTTACAGTGTGTTAGCAATGTTTTCCCTCCTTTTTATGATTTTCATACAATTCCTGTATTTTCATAAATAGTTATTTAAAAAAAGTTGGATATCTTTTCTTTGGAAAATGAGCAGTTTCTTGGGGAAGCCATTAAATTGATCCAACTCTTCAAAATTGGTCCTCAGGGTTTAAGTGCAAATTTTTGCTAGCCATTGAACATTAGCCAGGGGCTATTTTTCCTTAATTGGAAATGCCAAGCTGTTAGCTGCTAACTGCTGCCAACCATTATTCAATTAACACGAGTGACTGAAGCAGGAACAGAGTTATGGCTAAGGAGGACCGCTGCTGTTGCAGCCTTGAGCATGATGCTTCACCCTAATTATTTCAGGAATGAGCGAAGTAAAAATGTAAGGAATTCCAGATAGAGCATTTTCAGAGCAATAGCCTTTGGAGAAAAAAAGACATTGTTATTATTTTGCATTCAAATCAAACTCATTCAATGTCTACCTTGGCGATACGTTACTTGGACTGGCTGACGTTCTCGCTGGAAGACTTTTCCTCTTGCCCTACAAAACCTGACAAGCTATTACGCAACAGTCAAACTTGGGTGATACAGACAGGGGAGGCGACTGATAGGATAAATTGGCTCTCCATATTGTTGGACCATACCTAGTTTAATTGCCCACAATTTTAGGCCCAGGGTCCTAGTGCCCCTTGACTATTTTTAAAAAGTTACTGAGAAATATGTTTACTTTTCCAAAATGTTATCATGTGCAGTGGGTTTGTTTTGATTAGCGGTGATTACATTAGTTTTATGGGGAAAATGTTGGAAATGAGTCGATAGTTACTATGAATATCCTTTTCCCAAACCAAAAATGGACATGTAGTGGAATATAACCTTACCATGATGTGGCTATTTGGTTAACTGTTGTGTTAGCTAGCTGTCAAGCCGTTTTCTTAGAATTATTTATAATATTCAAAATCAATGTACCTCATGTTCCTAATGCGTGTACAGAAAGTCTTTATTTCATACATTCTACTAATCATCATCATTATTTATTTATTAGTTTATGTTAATTGATTTATGCATGAAATATATATATTTAAAAAATCGTACTGTTCTTAAACTGACGTGTCAGCTTTGCGCTACATGTTATTCTTAAGTAATAAAATTGTTTATTTTTAATAATTATTGTTTTTGATTAGAAAGTATAGAGGCACAGTTACTGTATTCCGATTCACTCGAAGGTTTTTGAGCAAATACTTCCCTTTTGAAGGATATTACGCTGACAAAAGAACTAAATCTAAGCAGTGGTTTAGGAGTGAACAAACACCGGCCTCATTAGGTTACTCCTTAATGAGGACATTCAAATGTAACGGCATACCCCGCAAAGAGAGCTAAAACAAAACTTAAAGTCTGCAGACCTAGCTGGCAGGATATGAGAGGTAGGTGTCAGTTTCAAGACTTTTTTTTTCCAGCTGGGTTTCCATGGCAGCATGGTGTCAAAATAAAGGGGTGGGTGTAGTTTGGAATGCAGAGATAACGTGGTGTGCTTCACCTCTGCGTTGGCTATGCATACAATAATACTCACCACATACAGCCGTTTGTGTTTACACAACAATATTATATTGTAAAGCAAACCTAAAATACATTCGGTATTCACGATAATTAGTATATCGGCCTGGCCATTGAGAAATGTGACGTTGAAAATTATTACAAACAATAGACTATGGAGTGGGAGGGAATGATTGAGAAGTCAATGCAATCCCTAAAGATTTAAACAATGCTTACTTTGGAAATGTATCAGAAAAGATGACATCCTGTTTGGTTTTCCTTGCCGAACTGAGTCACAATGTTTATGTGGAAAATAGTCTTAACAGCAAATCTACACCACCAAAAGCACAAGCTTTTCCTTCTTATTCTCCGTGATGAACCTCTCATTTCATCGCTGAGTGTCTCTGGCCTTGCACTTACACACATTTACATCTGTCGAAGTCATTAGTCCGACAGGCTACTGGGGAGACCGTGCGAGTTCTGGGATTCATGAAACCAACTAATGGCTTTAAGTGTTTGCTCAGTCCAAAGGGATCTACCGTGGGCTCCGCAGAGCCACTCCCACAGTGGCTTTTTTTTATTATGATGTAAACGTTCTTCTGCTCTTTAGCCTTTTGTTTGAACAGTACTCAGAGACAGGGGAAGCAGGCACAGAGATTGTGCAACGCTAAAGTGCAGGTTTCTGTTAGCAATGGTCTCTGTAGACAAGGGAAGAGAATAAATCTCTCAGAACACGCAAGGCATTCAGGAGGTTAACAGATCCCTGAAAGAACTTTGACCTTAGTGAGGGCGAAGGTGGTGTTGTACAGGTCATCTAGACGATAGCCTCGTCTCACTCCCACACAGATAGGTAGGTTGACTTTAACTTAATCAAACTGAATACCACGTGACATTGTGTGTAACACTGATGGTGTCACTGGGCTGTAGGTGGGGATTGCTTCCGACAGGCACCTGCACATAGTCTCTGCTTGTCATCTTGCTCCCAGTCTTAAAACATTGGTGTGAATCATCTAATTCCCTGACTGCTCAGCCAGAATTTACAAGGAAACCTTTTCCTTTCAGGTTCATTCATGACCGCTTCCATGATATTATACACGTGTTCCTCATGTCTACTTTTTCCTATGAGAGTGAGTCACAGACAAAAGTAGGACAAGAAACTAATTGATTGTGGTAAATGGTGCTCGTTAAATTCAGAAGCCTTTAGGACTCTAGAAAATAAAGCAAATCAAACAAAAATAAAGTAATCCAAAAAGAATGGGCCCCTTTGAACTGGCTGTATACGATTAATTAAATGCTTTGCTCCTAGAGTATTTTTCTGGCAGATCTCTGACTTTGCTCCAGGTTTCCCTCCACCTCTTTGCCCTCCTGTTGAATTTGTGCCTGTTTTTGTTTACCTGCGGCTTCATTGAAAAAGATGTATTAAAACAGCCGTACGTGTCAGTGACGAATGTCACAGACATTGTTTTACTCTTAGACTTAGCCGCAGGTGATCTCCTCAAAACTGGAAAAAGGTACATGCAAGGCAATCACGCAAGACAATCATTTCGGGGCAATCGGGCAAAGCACTTCTGGCGACAAGTACAGAAACAAAGTTTGAACCTAAACATAATAATAAACGAGTTAATGTGTGGGGGGGAAAAAGTTGATATTCAACTTGTGTGTTGAAATACATTTTTGTAAAATTGTGCTGGAACAACTGTTCCCCGTGAATTGTTTCAATGTAACCGAGAGCTCATTATCACAAACATTTACCTGTCAAGTAAAGCCGAAAGAGATGTTCCCAAACAAATTATAGTATCTCATTCAACAGTGTGGTTCCTTCTTGTCCTTGTTTACACAACATGTCCAATGCGGTAACAAGCTGCCGAAAATGTATTCCAGAATTGCTCTAATGAGAATAACATTATTCTAAAAAACATCTTAAGTTAATTGCATGATTAGAAAGTTTTCCGTATTCTCTTTGAGACATGAAACTACACAAGTTCTGACTTGAGTTCTTGAGGAAACGTTCCTATAACATTAGGCCAAAAGCAAACTCATACATTATACAGAGCTCGTTTATGGCCGACTGAATCGACAAACGATGGATCATAATAGCTCAACAACTTCCGTAAAACTTTCTTTAGACATTCTCTGGAAATCTTGAAATACAGAACATAATATCGCCTGGATGAATGTCAGGGTAGCTGAAGTATGGGACATTTTATGCAAACCTCTGTACTATAATAGATACTGCAGTAACAGAAAGCCCGCAGAGAAAACAGAACAGAAAACCATCACCTCAAAGTGATATTGAAAACTGATGTTAACCCAAAATAATAAACTGTAAGGAGATATGCCTTCATAGGGAATGCAGAAGGCACATTTGTGTAATATGTTTGATTTAAATCAATAAAACGTTAAAATTACCGCTAAAATTGTTCATTAAAACAACATTTAACATATCATGGTTTGAGCAGACCAATAAGTCAATTGCATTTAAAAAAAAAATGTTTTAAACTTTTTATTTTAAAGATGCCTTTGACTCGTCCATTTAAAAAGTATGGGATCATTCCCCGTAATTGTTTCATCATATTTGATCTTTTTTAGTTAAAACCAACATTTTTCCTGGTTTTTGAGAATGCCTGGTCAGCCAGATGTCACACGAGGCCTTGCCTTGAAACACTTATAAAGTATTTGTTTCGTTATTGCACCTGGAGTGGGGCAGGGTCAAATTGTGGTGCTGTAGCTGCTGACTCATTGCACATGACATTTTACTTAAAGCTCTTAACTAAAGATTGTGCCTTTTCCTTCTTTATGATACTATTTTTGAAGAGAGATAAAACCATCAAACATAGGAAATAAAATCTCATCAAACGAGTACAACACAATTTATTCCAACTAAATTCTAAGCTTAATCTCTAATTTAACTGTGCCATTTTTTGTTTGCAGATGTTAACTGGGCTTCAGAAATGTGTCACTTTAAGAAGCACACCTGGGGTCATTTATCAAAGACCTGGCTCAGGTACAGGAGTGATTTAAGTGTCTGAGCTCCGCAGATACCGTGCTTCAAGTAGGGTTTGGTTCCCCTGGGCCCTGACTGGGCTGTTGCCCTTCGGGTTCTAGATAGTCTGAGCTGTTGGTAAGATGACTCACAATCCTCTGAGGTGAGTTTGTCGACCTGATATGAACAAAGCGCCTCTCACTGAATGCCAGGGACAAGTGTTCTGGACTTGTTATACTGCGAAAAAGTCCCCTGGGCAAACTGGCTGTGATTCACACAGTCCTGCCAGATAGAAGTTTACCCTTGAGTTTGTCTTCCTGCTCTTCCAATAACCTCTCAGGGTTCAGCCACGGTTTGGCATAAACCTATACCTTAAGGCATTTGAGGGCATGCAAGAATTACAGTGCCTTTTATCTATTATTTTATAAAATATACAAAACCAGTAATACCATACTAGGACCATTTTTTGTTGTTGTTGCTACCATTATCCTGAGTTCATGTTTGTGGGAGGGGGGTGGGTTCCAGGATGCAGACAAAGAATGGCAACGTTGACAGACATGTTCCTGATTGAGCAGCACCAAATTTGGTGGCGGAGGCGTGACCTTGGTGCCGGTAGTGTTCTTGTCTCATTAAACCACTGGTTCCTTGGACTTCTGTCAGAGTTTGAGTTGTTGAGAAATAGCAGAACCAAGGTGCGGTCGTATCTACCGACGGCTCTGGGCCCATATCAGCTAATCTCATCACCAGGGCGGTAAGGGGCATTTGAACTAGTTTAAAATAGCCAGCTAATATTTAAGATACAAAATGTCTCTTCCAGGAAAACCAGAATTGACATAAATGAATGCAGATAACATTTTGAAAAAATCTGTCGTTTGACGGGAACACATTGCACCCCGTACCACAATGGTTTTATCTTGAAGGTTTTGGGTGAGGGAAAACATGTTATCTTTTCATCCTCGCTGCCAGAATATGGACATGCAAAAGGCAGGAGCTTCTTGTGTCACACATTTGCATGCCATCTACTCTGCAGACGTCACTCAAAGTTTGGGTCAACAAATTCCACATTGGGGTCAACAAATTCAACATTGACGTCTGATGTCACACCTATTTTAAAAAAAGGTAATCGATTCATAGCATTTGCTTTGTAGATGCAGATTTACAGAGCTCACATTTTACAGAAGTGCACGGATCCAGCACAAGGGTTGCACACAAATATTAAACCTGGGTTTGAACTCACAATCACCTGGTTATGCTTTGAGCTATTCTCCTCACATTGCTGCCCATAGGCACATATAACTAGGAATTAAAATCGAAAGGCTTCCAATTTGTTTGACTTTTGTTCCAATATGGGAAAATAAAAACCAAATCACGCATTAGTCTTTACTATAACCAGCGCGATTGTATTTACACACATCTTGCATTAGTCTTTACTATAACAAATCTTGCTAGATAAGCCCAGATAAACTGGCTATAATTCATAATTTCTAGTAATTATTAAGTAATTTCTAGTAATTATTAAGTAATTTAGTCATTTCTAGCACATGGCACAGGTACTGCCATTAAATACCCTAAGAGAGTGCCATAATAATAAGATGCGTTGTGACTCCTTTTCAGGCGCTTCAACTGCCGACTGTGATTCACTTTCTATCTGTCGTGATTTGCCGAATTCAAAAAATGTTTTCTCAGTTTCTCTAACCTGATACCGCCAAATGGTAATTGACCAAACTCGTTCTTTTTGGAGGTTTAACTCGTTTCTTTACTCATCAGGAAATGAACCGTGCCGATGCGTATTGACTACCAAATTCTCTTCTGCCACAGAGTGCTCCTCGTGTCACACTTTCACGGTTTAGATTTAAAAAACACATGGTGTAAAAAGGATCCAAGGCATTCCATCAGACTGCGCCGGCAGGGGTTTAGCAATTCGTTTCACAATCTAGCAGAAGTGTCCTTAAAAGGAATGTTTTTGCTCATTTACTGTAATCTTCACAAAGTGATTTTGTGACAAAGAGGTCTTCAAATGCTTACATTGCTCCCTAAGTGACAGAGTCTCCATGGTTCAATAATTAATCAATACAACAAAAACAAAAAAAAAGCAATTGTGCATGCTGGTAAATTTAATTTGACTGCACTTAAATGGTTTTTACAGAGACAAGAGTTTCTGCCTGGAAAATATTGATGATCCCATTAGTGGCGTTGTGTGAACACCTGTTCGCCCCACACCCAGACACTGAGAGAAGGAGAGAGACAAAGCCATCTTTCAGCTGACCCCGTTAAGTCACTAAGCTTTTCATGGAGGGCTATGGTGGCCAGCAAAGAATTCAAAAGTCAGCCCAGAGATCTGCAAAACACGTAGACCACCAGGCACAGGATCGTCGGTACGAAAGCCACACAGTAGCTGCCCCTCACCCATTAAGCAGGATAAGGGTCTTGAAGCTCGCTGACCGCTCGGATGGCCGATTCTCAGCCGAACAAAAGGGTGCATTCCGCTCAGTGTCTGCCACGGTAAACGTTTGGTTCAACAACACTGAAACCCCTCAGAAGATCCCTTCATTCAGAGCTGAATGAAACACAATAGCTGGTCGGCTTAAAACACAATCGATATAATCTTATTTTTGGCTCAGCGCTTTGGTAAACATCTGTTGTCTCACTAGTAGAGTTTTCGTGTTGTTGTGAGTTCAACTATTTGACCGCTAGGTTGTCATCCATAAAGAGAACATCTGAGCCCATCTCGGGTTTTACCATATAAGGAAGGCATATGTTCTAATTAAGAGACAAGGAAGTGTTTGAAAAAAAATGTGTTCCCCTTGCAAATTAGTTACTGTATAACACCTGTTCTTATTGTTCTCCCGTCAATTAGCTTTTTGAAATTGTTGCAAGACAAGGAAGTGACTGGCTCAGTTACCTAGGTTACAAAATATCAGATTTCCAAGAGAATTCTTCAATAAAAATATATTTAGAATATTTTTCTCAAATAGCATTTGGACAAGCTATATACACATGTAAACATGTGAACAAAATCACATGTAAACGTAAAATCGGTGCTTGACATTTTTAACCTTCAAACAACCTGATCTATTTACTCATGGATTACTATTTTAGCAGTACAGTAGTACTCTATGGTTTGATGTACACAGCTATGACAGATCAGTAATAAAACATTTAGCTTAAAATATTTTCATATCTTCATGTGGCCAGTCCTAATTGAGTTGAAACACAGAACAAGTGTATCTCACTAACCTACACACTTGGATTTAGTAGTCAAAAGATTCATTCAAACCTTTAGCAGCAGACCTACTGTTTGTTTGTAAGAAACTATCCATTGGCTCAGTGCTTACAGAATGCAGCATTTGGTTAGCCTTCATCAATTTTCTATGACTGCTTGACCATTTCAGGATGGCGGAGGCTTACCCAGCAGACGCAAGGTGCGAGGCAGGGTACACCCAGGACAGGACACCAGTCCATCACAGGGCAAGAGACACAGGGCCTCACACAGGGCAAAGTTCCCAGTTGCCAATTCCTCTAGCTGACAAATCTATCAGCTAGGAAAGAACTCTCTCTCAAAAAAAACAAAAAAACTCAGAGGCACTGTTTTCTCCGTCCTTTTCTTAAACACACCCAAATGCTATAAAAACATGACTTTTGCAGCTTTCACAAGAAAGAATAAGCCATTTGTGAAACCCATTTAAGTAGAGAAGCTCTTAAATAAAACCCCAGCCACAGAATGTGGAAAAAACAATCCAACCACTTGCTGAATCAGACTGACCGTTTATTAAGTTAATTAAATTCATAAACTAAAATGAAGTGTGAAGAGTCATGTTTTATTTAAAATATACAATTTGGCAGATTTGGCAGAGAGTTAGCTATAAACAACATTGCGTAACAACCCCAAGAATAACAGTAATGTTCTGAGCAGGCGTTTAAAGTGCAGTCATTGGTTCGACAATTTTAAATGGTGCCCCTTGCTTTACTAATTCACATTTGGGAAAACAAATTATTAAAATAATTGGTGTGAATATTAACCAATATCCGTTATTCAAATCCTCCTTGAAATATGATGGGATGAAATTTATTTAAACAGCATTAACACCAGCATTAGTGTTGATTGCGTTCCTTTTGTTCTTTGTGCTGTAGTAGTAGACATTGGAACGGGACAATGAAAGTGCCCAAACAGAGAATCAACAACCTTAAAGGCGCACTGGTTTACTGCTGACATAACCCACTTCATATATCGTGAAAGCTCGGTTGTCACCAACGAGCCGCCCTTCCCAGACTCAGTAGAATTTACTAACAGCCACCATGCTGAAACACTCCAGCCTCATCATTGTGGGTGGTCCATGGGGAGAGAGAGACGTGTCACATTATCCTTCAGTCCAGCATGCAGTCCATCGCCAACAATAGGGCAGCATTAAATGCTAAAGCCAGGATAAAAGGTGTCGTCGACTTTATGACCCGAACAGTGAGCGTAACGCGGGACTCAATTCTGGCGGAGATTTATCTCTTAATGAGCACCTGTCAAGAAGTGAAGCAAGTCCTGTCTGGGGAGATAATAAATGTGGAAGGGGTCTCTTGACTGCCTGTCACTTGTTGACGGGAGAGTCACAGGTGCGGCCGGGGCTCCTCACGGAGCACGCTCAGATTTGCGTTGCCGGGACCATTGGCACAGTAGCTTCTGTGTGCCCTCCTCTCTACTTCTCCGAGATTCCCCTTGGGATACCCAGCCTTCACACTGAATTGAGACATAGAGGGACACAATGGGACCCAGTGGGGGGTATTTTATCAATTAGACATGGACAAATGTTTGTCTGCAAATGTGAAAGACATGGATGAATGGACAACAATGAATTGGAACCTTAGTGGTTCATTCAAACAAAATTCTGTTGAAAAAGTTAGTGATATAACTCTACAAGTAAAGTCCAAATTAGGTAGCGATAAACAAGAAAATAAATCACATGGCTGTAACAAGAGGAGTATCCTGGACTGTGGAGAATTAACCACAGTTATCTCTAATCTGTAATAGTCAGCTCAGGAATGTTTCCTTCAACACCTTTCTGGGATCGGCTGTGGTGGCCTTGGCAGAGACCTTTCACAGCGCTGAACAATGCTTACTTTCCACCTAATGAAAGGCCCCCCGCCCTACATTGCACAAATGACCGTCGCCACATTTTGTGGTCACACAATCAGGAGAGCTGGGGCTGATTGGTAAGGAGGAAATATGATGTCACTGCTCTGTTGGTGAGCATGGCGGCGCCATATCCTGACTTTGGTCCATTAAGTCTGTGTTGGGGGTACTGTTGTCGCAAGCCCCCTTTATAGCCATGCCAGGTCAGACAGAAGTCAGTTTGTTGTTGAGAAGCAGTGGAGGAGGTTAAGAACACACAAGGCTGCTGGCTGAAGGAACAACCTTTGTCTTATAGAGGCAGTCAACCACTGACTTCATCAGCTTTGTTCTGCTTATCATTGTTGCGCAAAGTATCCATTTAGTATAGAGAACTGGAACAGAAGAGAAGCAACCTTATGTATGGCATCATTTTAATAATTGTCAGAACAATTACTGAAACCTGGGACTGATTCTGAGACCTGGGCCCATTTACTGACCTATAGTACAGTCACCTCTGTTGCTGTCTATGTAATAATATAATAAGACCTATTACAGTGAGATCCATAATAGTACTCACTGCCTGTCATTTTGGGGTTTATAATTTTACCACTTGATCATATTGCTTATTCACTCCCTAGTATATGATATATTATTAATAAACCTTTTACTGGGAAACATACACATCAGCTTACATACATATAACAGTCTACTCATACTGATGAGGCCTCTTTCTCTAAGGGTAGAATAGAATTGTCCCACCCACGATTAAAACCATTAGATTCGTAATCATGTGTTTGGTTCCACATTATAAGCTTCACTGCCATATTTTGCAATCTGTATACCATAATACATACCTACAATAGTGATTTAAAACTCGTTAAAACATATAATTATTGTTTAAAAACTTCAACCAGTGTGTCAAGCTGACCAAAAGAGTCCTGTTTTGTGTTTCCCATTGAAAGAAACAACAGAGTAACAGAGCCTAGAGTGTAACTTCCCTGCTAAAAGTCAGAGATATATATACATCTGGGAATTTGGGAAAATCTCCAAGCTTTATTTAATTACCCAGCAGATATGGTTTCTCATGGGAGAGAGACATCAGTGCGTTTCCCTGCCTGTTTACATAGTCTCACACATCTTTGAGTCAGATCTGCGTTGGGAATTAATGCCTTTCCTTTCCCACAGTGAAGGGCACTGTGGTGCACTGTCTGCCAGACACAATGAACACAGGGGTCGAGCGCTGGGCTCGGAGCAATAAGACACCCAGAGGCTGAGCTGGACCGGGGGCACGATGACTCACCAGGTTCCGGAACGCCGCAAAGCTTCACACAGCTCACAGGCGCTTTGCAGATCCTGTCCTAACAGATCTGTGTGGCGAGACTTCCGTCCTCAGACTGCCAAAGACACAACTTATCCTTGGCTCCCACCGTGGGGCTCCTTCACTAAGCTAGATAGCAAAATGTTTAGCATTGTACTGTGGGACACCGGTGAAGGACGTGTGGAGAGGTCATTTAAACTTTGATTTGCCTTGTTCTAAATCGGTTTCCTTCCATGCTTATATTCTATTCCATGGACATACTGTAAATAGGTGTAGCAATTTCAATACAGCAGTTAGAAGCATGATTATGACCAGGTAGATAAAACTACTAGCTAAATAACACAAAAAAAATTAAAATACAAGAATAATAAAACACTTTCCACCTAACCTAAACTCTATCCTAATTATAACGTTAAAGTATTTCAAAGGGCAGATCACCCTTTGGGAGTTGATGCGTTTTTGTAATTTATATCCAGCGTTATTTATTTTAACATTTATCATAATTATTTATAAAAATCTTGATGATTGCTTTGACAAAGCCTGTCTTTGTACTCCCTTGGGTACCTCTCAGACAACCGCCAAACAAAAAAGAACTGGAAATGTAATATTGTTTAATCTACTAACTTACATGCAGCTTTATGAAAAATGTCAAAGAGAATTTTGAAGACGATGTTTTCAGACCTGGTTTGGCCCTTGCTGCGTAGCCAAAGGATGTTCACACATATCGATGTCATATCGATGTTTGGCGAGGGAAACGAGGAGCGGTGGAATGTGGCAAACACTTTTACCTGACACTGTGGCCCGATGAATCATTTTGGATTTGCTTACTTTAAAAATAAATTATTTTTCCGAAAAATAACTGCAGCCAAAATACTGCAGGCAAGAGATAATCTGAAACCGGCCCTGGGAGTCTTTGTCTTCATAACCGCACGCGTTTTCGGACTTTCAAGGTCAACAGCTCAGTGTTGCCACACAATAATCGTTTTTATTCTTAAATACCATTTTGTATTACAGGAGAGTAATCTTATAAATATTCATTTGAAAAACAGAGCATTTCTCTGTAGAACAGCAATTAATCTTATTGCTCAGTAAAATGCAATAAAACCCTGGCTTGTTCACACACACACACACTGATTCCTAGCCTGTTGTAAAGCACGCTAAATACATTGTATGACAGTACCTGATTCTCTTGAGAGACCAAAAAATGTTCTTAGCATCTTGGCGTGTTTAATATCAGCAGTAATGGTGTGATGTCTGTGTAAGAGAGACCACCTTATCCTGAATCATTTTTACATCACACAAAAGTTTACGTTTTCATCCTCATTTTGTTAGGGCTGTATGGATCATGTGCCATCAACAGGCCCAGCAAATCATTAGGTTATTGTATTCACTTTTATAAACACGCTCTCATAAATTCTCTTCTACATTTCGCCTTAGCCACACATTCTATTCAAAATCCATTGCGGTTTGGTTTGATATCATGCTAAGACAATATGGCCAGAGGCCACAGTGGTCTCTGAACACCATTTTTGAGGTGTAGTGCGTGAGACCCTTGGCACCTCAAGCCCTTGCTGAGGCATTCCTAGTCGATTCAGATTCATTCAGAAGCACTAGAATGCAGGCGTAAAGAAATGAATACATATGTGATTATCACCTGCTTTCACCCACAGTGCTTCCTGGAAATTAGAAGAAACTCAGCAGATATAT
>JAOYSI010003178.1:0-15373 GCA_025775065.1 Hiodon alosoides
TATTGTAGCGAGTAGGACTGGGGGTAGTGGGAGGGCTTACCCTATGTCTTAGGGGTGAGGACACCGGTCAGTGCGGGCGGGAAATAACCTTCTAAAGGCAGAAGACCACGCCAGGGTCCGAAACACCGGGACTGGGGTGATAGCAGGTGAGGAAAGTGAGGGGTAGCGAGAGGAGTGGGGAGGTTCCCCCCCTAGGGTGTGTGGGTGGTACCGCCCACGGAGAAAGTAAAAGAAGGTGGGGGGGAAGTGACGGCGGAGAGAGTTGGAGCAGACAGAGCGAACAGAGCGAGTCAGAGACTAGAGTGAGGTAGTGCAAATTATTAGTGAAAGTTGGAGATGGGAAGAGAGATAGCGGGAGAGAAAGTGCGAGAAGGTTAGTGAAGTAATCAGGGTGACAGAGTTTGTTATTTTGGCGTGGTTTCCACCAAGAGGGACAGTGTGTAATGACAATAAAAATAAATCTGTCTTGTATTCACCGCAAAGAGTTGTCCGACCTTCATTCTGGACAACGCATAAAGGAAGAAATTAACCACAGGGCTTACCACAGACGCTAAAATATGTTATTGAAATATTTGTGTTAAGATATCACAGATAAAGGTTTTTCTAATTGTATACTTTGTTATTTTACCATACCATAAATGTGCGGAGAGCATGATGCTTACAACTGGAAAAAAAAACAAAACAAATAAAAACACTATCTTAAGTATCTATTACTGCAGGCCTGAGAACGTCCTAAGGGGAAGGTCCTACCCCCAAACCTACGAACGTAACTCAGAATTAGTGGGATTTTTTCCAATTAGTCTAATGTTAAATTATGCAAATATATGTTTTCTTCTTTAACACACCTGAGATTTTTTATAATTGAATGAACAATGGCAGCAGGAATACCCATTGGAGGATAAGAAGAGTGAGCTCCTTGGTAACACTACATTATGAATTGTATTTATTTATTCATTTTGCTGTTCCGAATTTCACACAAGCGTTGTAAAGGAGAATTTAATCCTTAGTGCTGCAAGGAAATTGCTTACAACTGGGAAAAAAATAAAAAAATAAAAACACGGAGAACGTCCTAAGGGGAAGGTCATACCCCCAAACCTACGAACGTAACTCAGAATTAGTGGGATTTTTTCCAATTAGTCTAATGTTAAATTATGCAAATATATGTTTTCTTCTTTAACAGACCTGAGATTTCTCAGCTGAACAAAAGTTGAGTATCATTTGCACTGCCGTGTTTTAATAGTATTTTGTATGACAATTTGCAAGTTTATGTTCACATTAAGAAGTATTTAACATTGATGATAGTGTCGCTAATTGGGAGAGAGAGAGAAAGAGCAATCAGGCTGTTTTCTCTTTTCTCTTGTTGTTTTCTTACCATCAGGTTTATTTATTATTTTGGGAAAAGGGGGGACTGGTAGTGTTTGGTTGGGGATGGATTAGCCACAGTAAATTTTGTGTTGGGTAATTGGGTTTCGTTAATCGCTGCATGACGGAGCAGCTTCGGTTTTCAAAGCAAAAATTAGTTTTTCGATTATTTGGAGCGTGCAGTTTGTGAATTTGGAGACAGAGTAATTACTGCGCCCTCTGTTTTCTACGGTCCTGGAGGGGGTGAACGGCAATCCAAGCCAGACACCTCATGGGAATGAACAAGGAGGGAAACACTGCATCAATGTCCAGCAGGGGTTGCCTCTCCGTGGGACTACTCCAGCCCATCTCTAGATTAAACTGCCAGAAAATTAATAAAGTTATCTGTCTACCATATTAGTCAAATAATGCACATTTCCATTTCCCATGACCCATTTCTGATGGCCAGAACTGTGAATTCAGCATAATGTTATGATTTAGTAATATCATTCTTTTGCTATCAAAACACAAAACATCCTTCATGAGATCATACATAGAGTACAACATATATAATATATTAATCAATAGCTTTTCACACTAAATAAACTAGAGCGTGCAGAGTCAACTTGACAATCTGTGATCCTGCTGAGAGCTTTGGGTAGGGTCTGGGCTACCTGGATTTGAACATTATTTCCACCTTATTTGTTAAATTACACTTATGTAAAACATTGACATCACAAGTCTTCCCCATGATTACCCTCAGGTTTAGATCCAACCACTGACCTAATAGACTAACCAAAGGCAGGAGGTGCAATGAAATTGTTGTTTATTAAAGAAGGAATCTGAACAAAATTAAACAATTTTACAAACTTAAAAACAGCCGTGGCACTCCAGGCTCTACGTTGCCCCTGCTTAGTTGGTATCAGTTGAACATTCCCATCCACTATGGTACTTCAGCTATTTTTGGTCCAGGTCAGAGTCACAGTCCCAGCTATTGCAGGAATATTTGGCCTGCGGTGCCTGCCCTCGGATCGACACTTCCCTCACTAAACTGCAGAAATAAGGAGGGCAGGCCACTGCGCTGCTGTCTTGCACGTCCCTCCCGCCATAGTCTCCCAATTCCCCGACTGCAGTGATGCCTGTAATACAGAGGAAACAGCAATGCGGCAGACCACCTAGGACACACGACATGGAACACAAAAATAGCGAATGCCTGTACTTCGGCTGATGGCTTACACAACAGGCTGAGGACACAGAAAAAATTTATAAATAGACCACACTGCACGCTGCACAGTGTCTCTCTTTGCTCGCTGTCTCTCACTGCAAACTCCTCCCATTCTCATCAATCACGCCTGGCTGCAGTCAGGCCTTCTCCTCTCCTGCCTGCAAAGACAATGGAGCACTAAACAGCTGGCCAGGCTGCAGCCAGCCCACACACACGGTTACAGCTGTTGTACTTACCTTCACTGCGCAATGGAAGACCAGCTCTGCATTTAAGTTTAGCATTTCCCCTCATTTAAGAACACTGCTTTGGGTTTCTTGATTAATTTTCTAGGCGACTGAGAAGCTCTTGAAATGGCTAGGCCCAGGCCATTTGGTATTGGTTTGGAGGACAGTTAGAAAATATATTTACATACGGCAAATTGGATTTCCATTTGTGTTGTCTTTGCCAATTGTACCACGAAGTAAAATCCAAAACATTGACAGAGATTAATTAACATAGACAAACAATAAAAACATTCCTATTCTTACACTCATAAACCACAGAAAAACTTGCATGCATTACATGCACATTACATGCATTTAAGACATTATAAACATATGAATTCTTCAAATGCATATTAAGTTGGACAAATAATGACCATTTTCCTTCAAAAACATGCATTGATACGAATTTGTGAAGATATTTAAAACACTGTTCCACAATTGCTAAGGTTACTGTAACGATAGAAAAATTTTCAGACATAAGATAGGCTTTTTTCTTATAGCCTATTTGTAATATCTGTAGCTAAATTTACCTTACACGTTTGCAGCCGTAACAATTTGTAGGATCAAAAGGATGCGTCCCGGAGAGCTTTGGACTCATTACATTACATTACATTTATATTGTTTGTGGACTACAGGCTGCAAATATCAAACAGTTCAGTTTTGTTTTTCAACACAATACAACACAGAATACTTAATTCTGCATTTTTTTTTCAGTTTCAGCGTTTCCTTCCTGGTACTTCCCCCTTCAGAAGGTAAATCAATCAAAATCTGGGAATTTTATTAAAAATTTATATGGCAGTAGAACAACATTTTTGATCAGTTCTGTGTTTTCCTCCATTACAATATTCTCTTGAGAATAAATTAAGAAAGATAGTCACGTTAAAACTTAACAAAATGGCTCATAATATTCCCCATCGAGTCATAGTTTTCCAAAATTGCCGGAAGGTTAACTGTTTGCAGAAATAGGTAATGCTTTTAGTTTTGAATAAATACAGAGATGTTTAGGTGAATCCAAAGCAAGTCGTGAGTTACTTCTCTATGCACCTTGCGGTTCACAGCGAACAATGTTTTCTGTCAAACAAAAAAAATCACAGGAACCCTTCTTGAGACTGCTCTGGATTAGTCATGACCGCCGCTATCCCTGCTTAATCCATTCATTGATATTTATATGTTTAATTAGAATGGCATTTAAGATTCACATTCGGAATTAGCTTAACATTCTTACAATGCAATTTCAACATGTGGGAAGCTTAAAAAATGTGCAGGTGAAAGATTATCTGCTTTCTAATGGCTTTAGTGCTGGCTGCAAAGTTTACTCATCTTAACTCACAGCATTCTTCACTCAGACTGAATTTGCTCCTCTTATGTAAGACATCAGAAGAAGCTGGCAGAGTCAAAGCCTTGAAGGTCACCAGATATCAGATTTAAAACACTGTGCCAAAATGCTGATGGAATATTTTCAAGCAGCTGGCAGCAGGCTCTCAAACACTTCAGAAACAAAGCCATTAAAAGGGATTCAAAAGCATCCCTGGGATGGCACATGCCATTATCAATATCTGAACACTGGATGCAGAGTTTGCATGCTCAGCGTCATCCTGCAATCAGGGTACACAAATTTCCAATGCAGGTACTCAGACCTTTTCACGTCATTCTTTGTGTTTTGTTGTAAGAGTTTCTGGCCGTTTCCCTCCACCCTCATTGCCTGAATGGAACATTTCTATTCCCTTGTCCTATTTATCTTTCCTGACATGGTCATTGGCTGTGTGGCTGGTTGCTCACGTAGACACGGGTAAACGGACCGGATTGTGAAAATCAGTCATCTTCAAAGCTATGCACCCCAAGAGAATTGCTCTAACAGGTGATTAATTAAAAAGCAAAAAGGGTGACACGTCCTGTGCTGACAACATTTTGTACCTGAATATAAATGCTTCTGCCAACACGATGGAGTGCAGTGCCTCTCGGCAAACCCACCTGCTGGGAGATGTTGGATTCATGTTTTTTTTTGAATGGGATGAATGACCTCCAAAACAGTGGCTGAAAACATGGCCTTCCTCCTAGCCCAGCACGTGTAACTCAGCCCCTTTATCTGTTCCAACAAGTGACTGGCGGCCCAAGACCCGACTAAGTAATCCATATCACACCATTACATTTCGGATCCTCTATGAAAATCTTTTCTGTTTTCTTCAACAAAAATGAATGCAGAAATGAGTAGCCCACAGGGAATTGCTTGACCTTTTTCACAGGGTTACTGTCTACTATTTTACACGGAAGGTATATTTAAACTTCTCTTTGAAATACTTATAGAAAAGTTAGAGTGGTATGATTGTTCTACATGTTAAAAACACGTACTTCAATTACCGATTTAGAAATGAAGGATACCCGGCATGGTTTTGTTTATGTGAGTGTTTCTATATATCCACTTCTCTGTATAAACGTTTGACTAGTGCCCAACTAACCACAAATGTGACCTAGGGTTACTTGTATTTAAAACATTTTCTTGTGTTTGCACATGGAAAAGCCGATGTGATCACCCCTTTTGCCACAAACTATCTTCTGGCAAGACTGGAGGGATGGCACCCTCCAGCCTCGCTTCTTCTTCGGCTTGGCAGGGGAAGAAATCTCTCTTAGAGACTGATTCAGTCAAACAACATGCTGGAGAGGCTAAAAGTACCAGCTTGTAGAGAGAGGAGAGAGCCCTTTACAGATGCTGTTAGCGTTTTGAAAATGCGAGGTGTGTCCGAGGACGTCGCATCACGCTTCAACTGTGAGACTGAGTAAGACCGCATCAAAATTTTTGTTTGAGCCCAAAGGGCCTTTATTTTACATGCACCGGCTAGTAGGATATTTTGACTTTTCACCGGCTTGCCATAGGAATTCAACACTGGAGGCAAGATTTTTATACGGGTTTATAAAAGTTTGAGCTATGCGCCACACAGGCCCCTAATAAAGCCTCTGATTGAGTAATTCAATGGTTTTGAAAACAGGCCTCTTGGAATGAGATTCTGAAAATAAATTGAACTCAATTTAGCATTAAACAGCCACACAAACATTTGCAGCGAAGCCAGCCAGTCAGACGGAAAAGGGCATCTAATTCACAATACAATTGTAGATCTGTCGAATACACTGTCTTTGTAAAAAATGTGCCTTTGGGGAATAATATGGGTAAGTCAGTATTCAAAAACGAAAACAATTTATATTTACAAAACATGAGATTTTCTTTCGAATTGATAGATTTTTGTTTTCCCGATTGTCTTCTCCAAGGTGACAAGATTTATTTTGTAGCGTTCTGAGAGATTTACACAGAATATTGTGTTAAACTGGATTAAAAAACAAAAACAAAAATTCAACCTGTTTGTAAGACTAAAAAAGAATGCTATAACCTGTCAATCTCTTAGCATTCCCATCCAGCCCTCTAAGTCTTTGGATAAACTTGATGATGTTGGGAGAAGCATGTTTAATTGGGAACTTCACCAAGACGCTACTTGTTACACTGCTTAACTACAAGGCACATTCCAGACGCTCTTGGCATCAGACGTTAAAACAAAGTAAAGTTAACGTAGAGACGAGAACCCGGAAACAGTGGTGGAACAGATACATATTTACTTAAGAGAATATTTACTTACTTATATTTACTTACTCAGAGGGCTAAGGGAAAAAAAGACATATTAAGTCCTTGTTACTAGCTTTTACATTAGTATAAGTAGTTAGGACTACAGGCTAAAAACAAAAATACCATGTGTCTTCTCCTTCTCTGATTCAGGGTTCTATGAATAACCTTTATTTATTCATTAATGGTTAATTGTATTGATATAAATTAAATTGTTTACTGCTTTAATGTATATTTAATAAAATGTAATCATAAATATGTATGAATGCAGATTCTCTTTCTTAATGCAGAAAGACTCACGTAGCGAGCTGAGAAACATGGAATGGGCATTATTCCAGAACAACAAGAAAATGTAATGTGTATCTTTTACTATACTGAGTATGGTGAATTTGCTCTCATACCAGCCTCAAGCTACACAACACAAAATAGATTTCAGAGGTCAAACCTGAATTCATTTCAATCTCTTTAAGTGTTTTCTTTTTCTGCCCAGTATGCAGTTGGAGAAATTCCAATTCCAGCATGATTCAACATTTATCAATATTTAGCAGAAAGTTGCACCAGATGAGGCTACAGGTACACAAAACACAGGTAAATTATTTCTCATACAAACCGACAGATGCCTGTGGTACATTAACAAACAGATAATAAATATAAATGGAGGGGAGCCCAAAGGGATCCAAAATTAAATTTTTCATCCAGGTTGCATTGTCTTAACGTGGGAACACGATCACATTGGGCTTCTTTTGATGGCCTACTCCCCCTTAGTAATTCACACTTGCATGTCAATGTTCAAAGGGAACAATATAAATTGAATAACTACAGAATAGCTTCAGGGGAGGAGGTTGTAACTGCTGGCCTGCTGTGTCAGAGCCTGTGACATGGTTGAGGAGGGTACAGAGGGTAAACGCAGAGGTGTGGGTGCACCGACCCTGTGCAAGGTCTGGAGAATTAAGGCACTGGAGAGCAGGTGCATCAAATATAGAAGATCAATGTGTACCCCAGCCACACATCAGTCATTACTGCATGGCTGGCAACTCCTGTCTGCGGGGCCCTAAGGTATGCTGAGTTATTTTTCACCTCCGCTCTTAATTATTATTTGTTGGACTCATTACATGGATTAGAAATTATCACGCCTGTTGTTTCCAACTGTAAGTCAGACGTTAATTGGATTCCTTTGCGAGTGCGGCCCTGATGACCAGGGTGGACTACCCAGTCCATTTTTGTGTGGGAAAATCCCAGTGTCACAGTTATACAGCAGAATCAAGGAGAAAATGATACTGATACAGCAGCTGCATGGAACACTTCTAAAACAATTCCGTTAAAGCGTGTGTTTAGACGGTTTAAGCAAGCTGATATCCTAGATGGAGATGGAGCACTTTAAAAAGGAAGAAAAAAAAGAGAGCACCTATTCCTGGATGGCATTTCCCATCGAGTGCCGTCTGCCACTTCACTGGCGTGTTTTTCCCAGCTTTAACCAGCTCAGCTCAGCACATCTCTGGTGGGCAGAGATGTGCTATTATAGAAAAACCCTAACATATTGCTAAAGCCCTTGGAAAAATATCTGTTGTCAAAACCAATGTGCAGATTTGTCAATCCAATTTATGTGTTGTGTTCCAAAGGCCATTTTTATCAAGGAGATAAAATCAGTGTCATCTTTGATAGAGTAAACTTACAGTATATTTCATTTGAAGGAATACATCCATAAAGAAAATTACATATCCGGCATAATAGATTATATGTACATGCTATCATGAAAGCACATATATAAATATATACAATACATATATATCTATATATATGTATATATTTATATATATAGATATAAACATATCTGAGGGGGACAGACTCAATCACAATTTATAGGTCTAACTGTTAAAACCGGCTACGCTATTAAATATAAATGTGCCTCTCTTAATTACAGAATGGCCCTGTAGCCCAATCAATCCAAAACGACCATGTCTTTTTTTCACAAGCTTGCAAAAATGAAGAAGAGAGTGAACCCACTCCTGAACCAGACAAGAAGTTATAAAATATATTAAATTAAGGCTAGAATGCAGAGTTTGAGTGCCCTCTGCAATAATTCAAAGACATTGGTTTTAAGTTATTAAATTAAGGGCACAAAATAAATCATAAGAAAGTGAGTTAAAATAATGATCTCATACATGATTTTTAAAATTTTCATGAAATCTAATACGTGTAAGATTCATTATAAAGTGGACAAAAGTTTGGAAACTGCAATGTGCATTCATTTAAGATTGCTCATTTCTCAGATTTTTAATGAAAATAGGAAAAATGTACTCAATTACAATTTACTATTACATTACTCAATTTACTTATAATTACAAAGTAATTATACAACAACCATTATATATCAAATAGACATAAATACGGGAACATTTGGGATTTAAAAATGTAGTTGAGACTTGAGATGTGAACAATACAAATATATACCCTTTTATTCACACTTTAAGACCTCAGTTAAATAATTAATCCAGCCAGGAGAAATGGTGCACTTTGCCTCTATATCCTACATTCAATAGTCCTTCTGTGTCCCTCTTACAGTGGGAAGAGCAGGCAAGCAAAGGTCAGTTTGAGCGATTCTCCACTGTGTCTCGACTAAGCACACTTGTGTTATTCCAATGTTACCGTGGCATTAAAATCCGCATGCAATTGTTACATTGATTAATAACGTTAAAAATAATCATTTGAAAGTTGAGAGTGAATTTTATCTTCCAAAAGAATTCAGGGGACTTGGGGTATTAGAGTAATTTAGTCATGCAGAAAAAGGCACAAGCTGCTGTCTCATTTACTTGACAGCATAACTTTACCTTTAAAAAGACAAATGTAGACACTTAACTGCATGACTGACTGTGACATGCCATGACTCACATCCCCTTGCTATTTCTGTGCCACTGCTGGCAGACTTCAGCTCTCCGTTGCCTCACATTTACTTATTTGTTCATTTGGTTGGATCCCCCCTGTTTTGCTTTTATCTGGCAATTTGGAACTCTGTCAAGGTGATCCGCTTGCCACCAAAAGGTTTTGTCAGCATTAAGGGTCTGTTGTGTTGCTCAGTCACTTACTGGACCTGTCAGTTAAGTCAAATTGCATTCACCAGCAGTTTCCCTCTTTAGCCAGGTAAGACCATTTACGGTGGAGAGACCACTCAGAAAGGAACAAATCGAAATGAAGCATGCTTAAAAACTGCATTGAATGTACACATGCACATTTTTTTAGCTGCTATTCTTTCCTGAAGAGAGGTTGAGATCAGTAATTGGGCATAAGGTATCATAGCGGTGTTGATCTTGTAGCCAGTAGGTTGCATGGTAAAATTCAGAAGCGGGCATTGTTGTATCTCTGAGAAAGGTTAAGTACTTAAATTGCTTCACAAAAAAATTAGGAGGATAAAAAATAACTGTGTGAGTAATTATGGATAAGTGCCCTTCTGCTCAACTGATCGTTTTTGTGAAAGCATTTGCAAATAATTTTGATATCAGATATTTTGTGAAAATCTGTGTTTTTCAATCAAGATAAAACACAGAACCAGGTGGGTTGCGACTAAATCTCAAAGCAGTATAAAATTTTATGTATCAAATAAATTCCTCATGTATGCTAGTTCTATAAAATGTTTTCGGACATTGCCAAAATGAGACAGGTTTCGTTATATTTAAAACAACGCTTGGCAAAAAACGCAGCATAGATAGTGACAGAAAAAAGACAATCTGCTTGTCTATGAATGAAAAGTAAAAGTGCTCGCATGGTGTCAGCATTATGGAAAGGACACACTGATGTAATGTGAGCCGTTACTTATGTATTTCTGTAATCCTTTCAATAGACATTTTGATGATTGTTCTGCCTTGCATTTCAAAAGTCCCTTCCACCCAATTTTTGATTTAAAGCCAGGCAGTGATCTTACTCCATATCGATCGATGCCGCAGAATTCAAAATCGGCCCCAGCCACAAATTATTATCTGCCTTGACTTCGTTCCGCCTCTGTCTCCTCTCATCCCTGCTTTCCGCTGTGGGCTGTGGTGGCCATCACCAAGCCCAGTGCTACATTGTTAGTACAAAAGCCACATGCCACAGCGCCACACCTCTCAGCACTAATAAGAAGTCGAGACCTGTCCGCCCACGTGCTGCAGGAATCCCGCTGTGGCCCCTTAGGCAACGCTGCTATTGCCTCACACACACTCAAACTCACACTCACTCACATGATTACACACTCACATACACTCACACACACACATACACACTGACTCACACTCACACACATACACACACACTTACACACAAACTAATACTGAGCACATGCACGCATACACACGCACCCACACACACATACACACACTCACACTCACATGCACCCACACACAGACACAAACACACTCACAGACAAAAACTGACACAGGCACAGATATACACAATCACACACACATACAGAAATATGCACACCGGCCAACAGACACACATTAACAAACACAGAGACACAGACATAAACTGACATACGCACAGATATACAAACAGAGAGACATATACTAACACACATACAGACAGAAATTCACCCGCACATTGATACACCCAGATCTCTGTGACTCTGTGAGAGAGGCAGAGTGGCCAGATGATGGTGCTGATGGTGATGAATTCACCCTGCACAGGGCACACCACCGTTTCTCATAAAACAATTAGCAAAGTCTGGTAAATGTGCAAACAGCGCAGGGTTCGGACCAGCTAAAATTCTGAGCATGTGTTCAACCATTAAGCACTGTGCTACGTGGTTAGTGGCCATGAGAAGCAGGAAAGCACAGAGGGCATTTTTAATACAGAAAAAGAGGGAGAGATGAGGACTGTATGGTATATGTTATTGTTATTGTGATTCGGGGCATCTCTAATATTTCAGTACTCTGAGGTCCAAATGCTGCTGCTGTTCAAGTTATCTCTGGCACAGCAAGAGGAGCCAGCATTGATTGGTTGATGTTTGTTTGAATTTATTCTGTGTTTATTTTAGAAATTTAAAAGAACTAAATGTCAATGTCCACAAAGAGCGGTTTTCTTACGTTTATTTTAAAATAAACAACTTTTTGCTTTTCAAAACCTTGCATTTCTGAGCATTTCACCACACCCTACAACTTCACCATACTCTCATTGAACACTATTGCACTGTCAACCATCTCTGTGACGGAAGTGGTATGTGTAAATCAACCAAAGCCTTTTCGGGCGGCTGTCCTGTCTCTAGCTTTACCTTGGCTTCAGGATGGCTGTCTAAATTCTACATTTGAATTTGATTGAAAAACATTTGAACTGGTTATTCCTACGAGGACATCATTATAAAAAATATGTCACATCTGGTTAATTAAACTGCAGTCTGGCCATGAGAAATTTGTTTCCACACACTGGTAAGTGCCTTCATTTTCACTTTCCAGAGAGACAAGTTTGTTATATTGAGAGGAGTTGATTATTTTCTAATTTCTGAGATTGCAAGGCAGTTATGAATTCAACTGCTGATTTACTACTCTGTGAGTACCCCTGTTTCTGTTATGCCTTATACTCTCCATTTGACCAAAACAGCAAGGTGTTACCAAATATTATATTATGAGGCAGGGATCTTTTTTAATCATTTGCTTTCTTGACAGGTCCCTGGAGGTATACTGGTATAATGACAACTTGTACAAATTGTAGTTTCTCCAGTCTCTTCGCTGTTCCTGCCACATACACACGTATTCTTATGCGGCTGCAGGACATCCTGGCGTTGCTTTTAATTATTTACAAGTGTTATCGTACAATTACGTGTGAATTTTCTCTCATTACTCCATGTTTTATCCCTGGTGGAGCATAATAGCATAGCGAGAATGCTTGCAACAGCAACGCTAAGGGTCCTTAACCATAAAAAAAAAACTTGGTATTATTTCTGTAGGCGAGCTTCTTCCACTGAAATAAAAAGTTTCTTTACAGCTTTTTTAGATTATTTATAAATATATATTATATAAGTGCCCATTATCTCAAACCCTTTCATTTGTTTTTTAACAGGTCTCCTGATTGCGTAGTTACTCAACACTGCAGAACGCTGGCAAATGTTCACTTGTCTGATCCAGTCCATCAATCAGTCAGACAGCTGCTGTACGCCACACTGTGGTGAAACTGAGGTGCAACAGCCCAATCATAATGGATCTACACTACCTCCTTCTGCCACTTAATGGCTAAACTAAACTTTTGAAACAATTCTGTGCATGAACTTATTTCAAAGTATATATTACCCAAAACAGAATAAGTAGGGAATCTATTTCAAACTTTCATGCCGCCACAATGTGGAAGTTTACAACACAGATGGGGGAGTAAGAGACTAAATGCATTTCTTAATATAGATGATTACTCCATACCCAGATAATAGAATACAGTATAAGTGTTGTTGTTTTTTTATGTTCCTAAAGGCTGCAGCTAAACACTGCTCCTGCCTGCTCCATTTCATAGAAAAGCATGGAGGAGAGAGTGTGAAAAGGCATTGCTCTGTCAGAAGAGAAGACAGAAAGAGCGACTATTCTTCCTTAAATGTCAACTGCTACACCAGCAGTGGCAATGCAGGACATATCTGATGTGTGCTGCTAAAGAAATCCCTAGAATGAATGGCACACTACCCACAAAATGTTGACATTAGGATTTAATTCAATGCATTCTTCACGTTCATATTGTGTCGTCCTTTGTTCGTGAGTGGCCCTTTTCTTTCCCAGCTCTCAGTCTATGCTGTAAACCCCTACAGTTTGCAGTTGCTTCAACCTTATGTGTCACAAACCAGTTTTTTAAATTATTATTATTTATTTTTTGTGTTAAAATGTCTCAGCGGCCCACCTCTTTAGCTTGCGGCAACAGAGAGGGTGGTGCCAGGTTGCTAAGGAGACCCCATCATCACTATAGCATTCCACAGTCAGGTGTGGGAGGAGGTGTGGAAGCACATTCAGGCTATTGGATTACACCTCTTGTGTGAGTACACCGTTGATATCATTAAACCATCTCCAATTAAACAGACACCATTCAAAGTGCTTTTTTTTTTGAGGGGGGAGACCAGAGGAGGTATAATACATAAGTGTCCGTATCACAGTAGAGATAAGCTCAGTCATATTCAGAAAGAGCCTCCAACAGATGTTTTTAACTTGCCTAAGGATCCCAGCAGCTCAGAAACAGCCAGCAACTGCTCGTTAAACTCCTCCCACAGCACATGCATTAAATTGGGCACTTTAGACCCCCTGAGAGGTCATTAAGTCAACTGCCAAACCAGTTCTCACTGAAGAGAGCAGTATATATGCTTTGCATTAAAGTATTTTTTAAATATATGTAAAGCATTTTCAAAAGTTCACTGACTCATGTAAACACATTTTTGGTTACAAAGCCGTTAATGGTTTGTCAGGTGTGATCTTAGGACAGGTACTTTATAAAATAATCACGCTCACTAATCATTCAATTAAAGGTATTCGCTCGTCTGCATCATTATCAGCGATTAAATTAAATATATTGCTAATGCTGCCAGATGAAAAGCGAATGGAAAGCATCCGCCTCAGCCTCACAAACCTGGGAAAGGCATTAGCTTGAACACTAGCTGTTAGCGTGACCCTTGATCCCTTTGGTAATCGACTGAAGGGAAAGAGGGAGAGGCGAACGGGGTGTGGCCTTGAGTCAAGCACCTGTTACGGCCCTCAGCAGTGCAGAAACAGAAACACACAAACCCGCAGGCACGGACGGAGAAAGGTGTCATTTCCCGGTTACACATTGTACCAATGACTTTACTTTTGGAATATTTTACCATAATCAGGTAAATTACTTAATTTTTTAACCTCTGTGCTACTTTTAAAACATTTATTTGTCAAGTGAAGAAATACACAGTTGTTTGCCCTGATATGACACTATAACACATATTTAACGCCACCCTTTAATCTTTTAGTCTGCGGTCTGTGACATATTACGGAAGACTTCAAATGTTTAGTAACAGCAATTTGCTGTTTTAGTTGTAATACAGCCAGCG
This sequence comes from Hiodon alosoides, assembly GCA_025775065.1. Taxonomy (NCBI): domain Eukaryota; kingdom Metazoa; phylum Chordata; class Actinopteri; order Hiodontiformes; family Hiodontidae; genus Hiodon; species Hiodon alosoides. The sequence continues at coordinate 14,445 of JAOYSI010003178.1, forward strand.
CTCTTCGGGTACAAATGCAGTATTGTAAACGCTAATTGCACAATGACAGCTCTTTTTAATTAAAATGAGCGATTAAAGAAGTCCTACCACAGACATTCTTCTTGATATTAGGTACGCGAGTTTAACCTAGCTGGAAACTGAATGAATCATTTGGAAGTTTATAGACTCTTAGAAGGTAAAACGCAACAGCCGGAATATTTTTAATGTTACCAGTACCGTCTGTGGACTGCATTGTCTTACTTTTCTTAAAAAAGACAAACTATTGTAGCATATTAGCAGTGTACACATTTAATCTGCTGCATTTTCCAGAAGGGACCTTTGTTTGATCTTTATCTGTTGATACATGCAGAACATCCAAAGTGCGTACAATCTCGCGCAACACACACAAATAAATTACATTCCAGTCACTTTACAAAATTGCTCTCTCGGGTGTTGTAGGGTCTTTCGCGTTTTTACTTTTGTTTTTCTGTCTGTTTCCAGGCAACTTTCGGTGATAATAGCTACAAAATAAAGACACAGCAGCTCTGGGATTGTTCTGAGGCACCCATCTCATTTCTCTCGCTATACAAATGTGCCACCGCCGATTCACAATAAGCGTTCATAATTTAAACATCAGAGAAGCAAAAACAAACAGAAGCCACATAATTTCGATATTTCATACATAATTAGGTAGCTCTGTGGTGTAAGGTTTAAGGCTTCAAGCTTAAAATCAAAAGCTTCCCGGTTCAAATCCCAGCATGGCCGGTGGGCAAGCTGCTTAACTTGAATTACTTAAGATAATATTCCACTGTATAAAAGTTTGTGTGTGTGTGTGTGTGTGTGTGTGTGTGTGTGTGTGTGTGTGTGTGTGTGTGTGTGTGTGTATGTCTGTATGTGTATATGTATATGTATATGTGTGTGTGTGTGTATATATATATATATATATATAT
>JAOYSI010003179.1:0-15372 GCA_025775065.1 Hiodon alosoides
TTAAATTATTTCATTACTGCCACCGCTTCTTGGCAAATTAAGCAAACACATTTACCTTTATGTTTTGTAAAAAAAAAAATTATCACAGAGCCACCTGTTTTGGAACTGACGACATTCACTTTCCTCCTTTCTCTTCTGCTTTTTACAGCCGCCATTGTGTGATTAAAAAACTAAACCGGGAAAAAAAAAGTGAGCGCGAGTTTTCCCAATAACTGTTGCGTGGGGGGGGCAGAGGCAGTAGAAAATTGCCGAAAGAGTTTTAAGGGGAAATACTTTTTTTTGTCTTAGTTTTGTTTTTGTCTGTTAATTCATATTACACCTTCTATTATTCTTTCACCTGGTATTATTTTTTAGGATAGTGACGTTTTTAATTATAACAAGCAATGGCTCTGCGGGCCTGATGAAGAAGGCTTGCGGGCCGTAGTTTGGAGGTAACTAGTAAGATGTTAACCCTAGTAAGATGTTCAAGCCATTTGTTTGTGATCATCTCAATAACGCATAGATGGACTGAGCCGTTTATCTCCCGTACACTGCGTATATATGATTGAATATGCTGTTTGCATAAAGCTTCTAGATTTGACCTAGTTCTGAGAGGTCTCCTCTGTGTCCACCAAAAACAATTGATCTGAAACCACCTCCGGGGCTTTCATGCCATACCTTAGCATAAGTAGCCCTGATGTTTGTACCAGCCACGGGGAAGGAGGAGCGATGCTCTGAAGTAACCCCCCGCCCCCGAAAAAGTCGTTGTCCCAGATATTGGACTTCCTGGGGACCGAACGGGATGAAGATCACGCTACATACAATCATGGTCATCGAGTACAGCTGCAGAATAGACCAGTATACTAAATCAGCATGACATAGGTAATTGTTATTCAGGGCACTTTCTTTTCCCATTCACCGATCCTGCCTTTTGTCTGACTAGTAGCAATGTACCAACAAATAATGTATATATTTGCATGATCATTTCTAAATATACATTTAACTGTTCCGTTGACATTCCAGAGATGATGATGATGGCAGGTAGTGCGTCAAACTTTTTGAGAAAACCAGACCGATTACAATTAGAGACATCTTGTTTTTCTTAGCGCACGCTCGATACGCTTACATTAAGGAATGGATGCTGGTGTACCAGCATTGTGAACGTTGCGGGATAAGAGCGCCACAGAAAGTGGCAGTTGCCCCCTCTAGCGGCTAAAGACTTATTTCCGACGAGAACACCAGCAGCATTGGCTACCTTTACATATTAATTGAATGATTTTACTTCATAAAGCAGACATTGAAATAAATGCTCATTTCATGAGTAAATGAGAAAACTGATAAAGCAACAGCAGTGAAACGTTTGCAAGTATGTAGATACAGAAATTTCCAGAATGCAATAGACTGGAGAAAGGAAGAACGCAGTGTAGTGCAGTTAGAAATGGCTTTATTGTATTTTTAAAGTTAATCCACTGCTTCTAAGTCTGTTGCTGAATGGGAGTAGGAGTTCCTATTAACATGAAGTCAAGGCAACATGACAGTAGCAGTAAGAAATAAGGCTGTCCATACAGAGGAGAACTCAAAATAAATATCAGCTGCTAAGAGTAACATGACCATCTGGACTGTGTAACATGTATGCAGCTGGTTAGTTATACCGGCAATCATGTCCTAAGGATGTCATTTCCTAGCATCGCTGTATGAGAATTGATGACGCTCCACCTCCACCATTGCAAATCCCTGCAAGTCCATACTGGCCCGATTTCAGACTATGTACCATATGGCCGACAATTCTCGCCCCAGACATCCTGAAAAAGAGGGGGATGGAGGGGTAAAAGGGGGTTATCTTTACCAATCCTGACAGCACAAATCCAATGAATGAATAGATCGGTTCATGTTTGTTTACCCAATGGGATGGCCCAGAGAAACCGCTCCTCCGTTGATGTTGACTTTGCTGGGGTCTATGTCCAACATCTTGATGTTTGCAAGAGCCACCACACTAAAAGCCTCATTGATCTCCCACATTGCAACATCATCCTTTTTTAAACCACTGGCCTCAAAGATCTGAGAAATGAAAGAAGTTTTTTCCCTGTCAGAGCACAAAAAACTATGGGTTGGCTCATCTAAAAAATAAAATTCATCTTAAAAAAAACTCACCTTGGGGACAGCATAGGCAGGAGCAATAGGGAAATCTATAGGAGCAACTGCTGCATCAGCAAATGCTGTAGATAGGAAACAAAACTGAAGTTCAGACAAGCTACTGAAAAATTAAAAATGTGTGGCCATAAGTGCAGCACAAATAGGGGAAATGCACAATGGATTGAGTAGAGTCAAAGTTCATTGCAGCACTGATACGTCCCTGAAATGTCATCTTAACGGCCAACTATAACATTGTGAAACTGTCTAGGGGAAAGGTCATACCAACAATCCTCGCCAATGGAGTGACGTTAAGTCTCTTGGCCGCATCAGCCGTCATCAGGACTAGGGCGGCCGCGCCATCATTTAGCGTACTGGCATTGGCAGCGGTCACTGTACCTGCAAGGCAAACCCTGCCTCAGAGTCAACTCAGCAGACATGCAATCCAGGGCACTTTATGACAAACAGACTGAGAATTGGTCTCTCCCAAGATATTTTTTTCTCTCCCAACCCTTTTCCTTTTCAAGGCCTAGACTCCATTGCGGTAAGGGCAGGAAAAATAAAAAATAATAATAATTAAAAAAAACAAAACATGCTTACCATTGTCTTTCTGGAAGACCGTCTTCAGTTTGGGCACTTTGCTAAAGTCCACTCGTTTGTATTCCTCATCCTCCTTCACCACCAGGTCAGGTTTTCCTACAGGGCAGCAAAATAAGGAGAAAAAAAAAGAAGAAGAAAAAATGTTTTCTAGTAAAAGAGAAATGATGGTCCAGATGAGGCAAAGGACCAAGGGCATGCCAGGGTCTGTAGTTACCCCTTTGTGGGATGTGGACTGGGACAATCTCCTTGGCAAAAAGCCCCAATTCCCATGCTGCTTTGCTCCGAGTGTAAGAATTGATGGCATAGGCATCTTGCTCTTCCCTGGAAAAACCACCGTTCTTCGCGGTGTTCTCCGCACAGTTACCCTGCGTGTGGAATTAGAACCAAGCATCATGAGCACAAACTGCAAGGAAGAGAGCCGCCATCTGGCCGAAGCCCAGCTCTCGCACTAGAGATGAAGCATGAGTGACACGTTTGGTTCGAGAAGGGTCAATGCAAGTCATGTACCATGTGGAACTTGTTGTAGACGTCAGTAAGCCCGTCCTTCACAATGAGATCCTCCAACTTCACACCCCCATAAGCCGGAGTCTCCCTGGCCATGATGTAGGGGACATTGGACATGCTCTCCATTCCACCTGCAACCATGACATCCTGCCTCAGACAGGAAAGTTGGCACACAATCAGTACTGCTTTCAGTGGAAATAACCCAGCAACGTGACCTTGCCTATACAGGACTCCCACCCCATGTTACCTGATGGCCACACATCAGACTCTGAGCTGCCAGCATGATGGACTTCATCCCAGAGGCACACACTTTGTTGACAGTGGTTGCTGGTGTAGAGATCGCCAGCCCTGGACAGAACAGAGCCTGAATCAACCCAAGGACAGACAAAAAGCCTCAAATGTTTTCAGTTTAGGTTAGGTACCCTGCTACAGTAGATAAACCTAAATTTGATGGCCCATGCTACCCGAAGTAGCCCAAAAAAGGGCTCAAATTTATAAAACAGCCTTATTATAACTTTTTTATTTTATTTACGCCTGTGCGTTTTAAAAGTATCTGAAGACATTTAAGCCACTATAATCCCATGTCCACTAACAAGCAGGGGATAAATTGTCATCTTCCGTTTGCTGGTTTGTTCTCATTATAAAAGCCCCTTAACTACTTATTATCTGGTGGAAATTGAGAATCTGTATCACGATTACCTGCACCAAGGAGAGCCTGTCTAGTAGGTGCCTGACCTTCACCGGCCTGCAACACGTTTCCCATGTACACCTCCTTTACCTCCTCCACAGGGATACCTAGTACAGCCAAAACAAGTATATTCAACAAACTAATATCTCTTTCACACTCCCAGGCTTTACATTCAAAAGGTAATGCCAAAAGTGTATTATATAACCAAAAACCACAGAAAACGGCTGCTTTACATTTCGGGTAAAATTCGGTTCCTACCTGCTTGTTCAACTGCCCCCTTGATTGCAACCGATCCCAGCTTTGTGGCAGGCACCGTTGACAGGCATCCTTTGTACGACCCCACAGGGGTCCGCACAGCGCTAACGATGACAACTTCCTAAAAATACGGTCAGATAGATCCTCTTTGAATTTTGCACATTTTAATGTTCGTAGCTGATCAGCTATGAGCAAAATCCACATTTTTACTACAAGTTACTACATGTGACTGTTCGGTTCAAACAGGATGAGTTAATTAAACACTAAATTGTTAGTAAGCCGACAAACTCTTGTCATTCAGCCACATTAAAGCGTAACGTACGCTTTAAATAAATAAATAAATATTCAACCATAACAACAAGCTGGAAACTCACATTCAAACTGGGACGAGACGCGTAGGTCCTTGACAGGACCTTCTGAGACTGTAAAAAAGGTAAAAACATTAACTTTGAGATAACGAGATTTGCGAAGTTGTTCGAATAATAAATGCGTGTCAGTATAGCATTGGTATAAATACCACACATCGCCACGAGGTCAACAAAAAAAGAAACTAGACGAAGCGTCGAATGCTTTTGTAATACGGTTGTAGTTAAATATCCAGCTTGACAATAACCATGGCTCCGATTAGTTAAAACAGACAACGACAACCAAAAGGCCTTGGTCGTTTAGCTTGATATACGGATATTCTATGGAATTATTATGTTATAATAGCAACAAGCCGTGTCAGGGCTTTAACTGCGTGTTCAACTTACCAGAAATGTTCTGCAAAGTTGTTTATGCATAGTGAAAAGGCTATTTGACGACATATGAAATTAAAAAGAGACGGACCTTTTTCACCTTCAGCGGTCGACTGCTGCTGCACGGCAAACCAATCAGAACGAGAGGTGGGCCTAATACGTCATATAAGATGGTCCAATGAGCTCGAGTGCACTAATAAATACCCAAAAGCACAAGTTTCCTTCACTGGAAGGCTAGCAGTTCTCAAGTCTTATCAATTGTAACTGAAAAATATCATTTAAACGAAAAGATTGTGGCAGATCAGTAAATAAATAGTAAACGTCATATTTGTCTTCAAAATTATTCCTATGCATTATTTATTATTATGATATTTGCACAATTGTTCAATTTAATTAATTGAGTTTTGATTATTTATATAAATTCAGTCCTAATTCGAGCCTAATTTCATTAATTTTTGAAAACGATATGACCTTCACCCGTTCGTTAAAAAACAGAGCGTAAAACCACCAGAAGATTAGTGCCTCGAAGTGAGCAGAAGCGCCAACGCACTCGATCGCCAAGTCTGTCCCAGAGGATTTACTCAACGAAGTAGATCATGAATGTGTAGATTCGTGAAGAAGAGGATCGTCTCCCCCAGACCTGGATACTGAGGCTAGCCTCTAAATTTTGATTCGATTACTGTATCTATCAATTTGCCACTCCGGAGTTATACTTTCCCACTTTTCTCCGTTTTTTCCCCCATTTTCTCCGTTATACATTTAAAGTAAGTGAGGTAGTTATTAATGTCTGATACAATGATCTGTGTAACTTGTTTATTTAAGTAATGTTTGTAATGCAAAATCCGTTTTTACCGTGTTGTCAGCTCTGCTAGGCAGTAGCTGTCTTGTTACCCAAATAGCAAACTTTAGAACTTTTTAGCCTTGTCCTGTACTGTCAGATCATGCCCTCCACTGCCATAGCAAGCCTTGCCTGATTAAGCCTTACACTGTGGCTTCTACAGCCATGAGACAGACAAACTGCCCCCTATCCCCATATCTGGAGCTGCAGTGTTGAACAGCATTAGATATTATGCATTTTGATTGACTATTGTTGGGCGTAAATCGAAATTTTGGAGTGAAAAGAGGGAAATCCATCATGCAAAGGCATATAATAGCATCAAACTATCAAATACTTAGACATTCTTAATGTAATTATGATGCGAATTCAATTACCATGAACAAAAAGATAGCTTAGATTTGTTTAAATATAGAAAATAAAGTATATTCTGCATTTGTGTCTTATATGTGTGCACAGATATCATTTGTAACATTTGAGGTTTTTAATAATACAAAACTTTCTAAATCTTTCTGAAAATGCAGAGAAAATAAAACTCAGGCTTGGTCGAGCACTTTAATTTTCTATCTAACTTTAGCGATAAAGTCCTCTATATTCAAATCCAGATCATGTCATGCTGATTGTGACCGGTAGAGTGCACATCTGTATTCTGCAACATTGTTAATAAAATAAGACATCTCTTTTATGAATGAATGCTTTTATCAATGTTTTTAGCTAACGTAAACATATCAACAAACATATGGAAATATATCAACAGACAGATAAATGCATTGCTTTTTGTGTAAGTAACGCCCATGCTTAGTAGCAGTCAAGCCATCCATAGTTTAGAAGGACCCGGTTCACTCTTTTTGAGCCATAATGGTATTCGGTCTGCCGTGCCCCATCAGAGAAGTAAAGGTAACCTATTGGAGGAGGGGGTTAAAAACAAATATGAATACTGAGAAGAGAAACGGATAAAAAGTCGCTCAACAGAGTAAGATGTGGGGATGACGATAATGAGATAACGAGGATAAGAGGGTGGAGACTAGGGTTGGGCCGGTATTTGAATTCTCAAACCGGTCGGTATAGCCTTCAGCCAAAATACCATACGTAATGCTGTCAATGCAGCTACTGATTCTCGCCAGTGAGTGCAGAAATTATAGTTGGTCACTCGGAACAGAAGCATTACAGGATCTACTACTTCTATTTTCCGTCTTCAAAACAGTTAGGAATACAAAAAAAAAAAGAAAAAAAAATACAGTGCATAAAGAATGAGAGTTGCAATGCTTATTTAATTAGCAAGGGAATGCTCTAAAGCATTATGTCACACTCTAAATAATGTTGAAATTAATATAAACTTAATTACAATGGATTAATGCCAATCAAAAACTAGAAAAAAAGTATGTAGTTACCTTTTATTATAATGTTATTTTCTTTGATGCTTTAAATGGTCGAAGTCATGACTTCATGAGTCATGAATTCGTGAGTTTGCCGATCACAAAAAAGGCATTGCCAAAAAAGGCAATAGCATGCCATAGTTACTATTGTAACGTTTGATGCAGAGTGTTCTCGGTTAGGAATTTTTCACAACTCTATCGGTAATACCCTCCAAATCTGCCAAACCCTCGTGGAGGGAGTTTTTTTTTAGTCGATATTGCATGACATATCACTACTTACGACGGTTCTCAAAGGCAGCGTCCACCTTGGAACCGATTCCTGGCAAGTCCTGAGAAATGGATCTGGGATATCCATTGTCCATTTCTCCTCGGATTTCATTGAAGCTGGAACACATGTGAGAGAACCCATTTTCAGGTGTGCAGCATAAAAAACAAAAAAACAAAAATTTACAGCAAAATATAATAAATACACTGTTTGGCACTGACCTCCAATAATTGTTTTTCGCAAAGAAGAGTGTCCTTCTAGTTGATGACACATAGACAGCTGCGTCTATCTCCGTCACCCATGAAGGGAATCCAAAGTTGGAAATGGGCTTGGGATAGCCAGACAGAAGTAATGTTCCCTTTATCCCCCAGTACTGTTTACCTGCAAGGGGGACACATTAGTGAAACAAGGAAAGGTCTGCAATGTGGATCAGTGGTTATAGTTTTTGACTTGAGGCGAGAATACTGCATGATCAAATTTCAGGTTGTACAATGTTAGGAAACCAGAATCGTCATCGAAATATCCAACGGTATAAATCTGTAAAATATTACATTTTATAGTCTTCCAGGATAAGAGTGTCAACTAAGTGAAAAATTTACACAATGGAACAGTGTGAAAGCAAAGAAAGAGGTTAAATGCCCATATTAGTCCTTTATACCACGTCTGACCAAGTAAAAATACCTTCAAAAAGAAAGGTAACATCTCTTGCTTTGTTTTCATAGGCCGCATCAACGGAACTGATGGAAGGCCAGGTGGATTTTATAGTCTGTGACTGAATACCCTGGAAAAGAGTGCTTTTTTTCCAGTAATACCTAATGGACACAGAAACATATTAAATGTGCTGGCCAAGACAACACTACTAAACAAAGAGAGGGCAAACCTTTAAGACTAAAGACGTTTCAGTATTTATTTTATTGACATTTATGAAAAGGACACTGAACTGAGGTGAATAAGTTCTCGCCTCACCCATTTTTAAAGAAGTAGAGCTCTCCTCTTATGCTGGTGGCAGCATCGAACACCAGGTTGGGGCTGCATTGTTCTGGCTTTGGCTCGGGTTTAGGATCCGGAGCGGGGTCTGGCTTACAATGTGGCTTACCGGGTGGCTTACCAGACGGTGTCCGAACACCTTGTGGAAAAAAAACGAAGCCTGCTGTGGTCTATTGTTTGGACTTTGGGTCATTGCATTCTTTCTCTCACGTTCCAGCACCCTTCATTGTTCACTTATTTTAAACCTTCACTGCAGTTACCGTATAAAGCTTGGATCCCCAGCCGGTCGTCCTGCGGTAGCTTGTACCCTCTCGTGTTGACGTACTGATATGTGGGGTACATCAAAGCTGTCCTGTCCCTCGAGTGGTCCAGGCCGAGAGCGTGTCCAAACTCGTGGGCCGCTACCAATAGCAGGTTAATCCCTGTTTTCAGCAAAGAATGATAATTCGGTTAAAACATTTTTTTTTAAAGCACTAAAACCAAGAGGCAAAGGGTAAAAAACAACGGTGTAAATATCTATACCTCTCTGACTTAGAGTCCATTGTTCATCATCATCAAAGTGTGTGTCTCCACCTTGATCCAATCCAGGAGAGCTGGCATGCGCAAGGACGCCATTGGGCCCATCAAAGGGGTAGAAGTCGCCGTGATCTACGTTATTTGAGATTCAAAAAACATAATTTATTACCTACTGGAACAGAAGCGTTTTGGTGATAAAGGGAGAAGCCCTTTTCCTTACTTTTACTCCACACTTACATCCTCCTTTAAACAGGATCATGATGTCAGCATTGCCATTGTAGATCTGCTTGAAATTCAAGGGGGTGACATCACTGAACAGCTTAAAGGCTTGGGCAATAGTGGAGTCCACTTCCCTCTGGCTTAGGTCGGGTGTGTACTGGGTTATTCTGTGTCAGGTAATACAGGACATCGTCTTAAAGTAGTTCTTAAATTCTAGGCAGGCAAGACAAAGGGATATCAGTTCCGTGTTTTAAATACAGCATCTCATGACTTTTGAATGCAATGTACCTATATGTGACCGTGTCCTTCTCCCATTTTGGCCTCCCGGGAAAGTGACCGTATCTGCTGACGTCAGGGACACCGCATCTGGGTTTCTTCATCACATCCAGGGTTTTCAAATCCAGTCTCCCGGTGATTTCTAGTCCAAAGAACTCCTGCATGGATTTCAGGTTTGTCGCGAATGAGTTGATGGCAATTTTCCTGCCCGTCTTGTTTCCAGAACTCATTGTTGAATAGAATTGTGACAAATAGTCCTGGAGAAAGATAATGGGAAACACAACGTTAGGCAATAGATTTTGACCAGGGTAGCATAAGTTTAAAAATCTTCGGGCCTGGTTGTTAAAGTTTGAAAACCGACTGCTTGTAGTGGTCAATGCAATCAAGCTATACTAGTTTCAGTAACCCAATGGCAGCAACCATGTCTCTTTCTGTGTACTCTTGTTACATACTTTACAAATAGTCAACTGCCAAAGATTACACCTTGCCACACAAGGCTGATAAATTAAGAATACATTCCTTAGATATTAGCATTCAATTAAAAAGAGACTCTTATTTGCGCGGCTTTTGTTTCAACGTTGATTGATGCGGACAAGTTTCCACTGGAAGATCATACAAGTTTTTACATAAAGGTCTGTAGCTACAATTATAAAATAAAAGTTGTAAGTAGATTACCTCTGCATTTGCCTGCTCTTCTGGGGACAAATCGTCGTGCACAGGGGCAGCCTGACAGATGGCAAAGCCCACCGCTGTGATCAGAGCAAAAACCATGGCCTGGTCCATCCTCCAAACTGTCTTCTGCTGCAGAGAAGTGAAACTGTCTCTCTCTGCTCCTCCTCAGCCCCATTTAAACAGAATTTTTTGATTTCCCATTGGATGCTGTAGTTTGTCATTTCCAGCACAACCGACCGGTTCCCTTGTTTGGGTTATCTTCCTGACATTTTTTTGGAACCATTCCTGGAAGTGTTGGGGCAAGCCTTAACACAGAGAGGAGGACTGTTATCACCATGATGGGAGACATGATGGGGCCAATCCCGATAACAGGCCCTTCAGGCAAACTTAGTTTGTTATTGTTATTGGGTAGTATTCAGTTATGAATTATCCTAAAGCCTCCATGTCTATGGAAACTCTCTCTCTGCATGAAAGCGATGTCTCAGACGCAAATTTGGGGATACAGAGTCATAGCAAATTAGTATCTTAATATTTTCAAAAACACACGTCAATGTCAATGCATTAGATACTTTGTTAGGGTTAACGGGTGAGAAAACCTCCCCCTGTCTTTTATGTGTTTTAAAATGTAATATTAAGAAAAGAAATTGCAAAAGTAATTAGTCCACCAGGCATACACAAAAACAAGATCAGTGAAAAATCAGTGCCCATAAAATACTCAATACTGTCAATACAATAAGGTGTCACTCCCTGCTAGTTCTCTTAGCTGACCTTTGGCATTGACATTCTCTCACCCTCTGCCATCTGGGCTGGACTGGACTGGGCTTCCCATGATGTAAAATGCATAAAGATGCCTTCAGAGTTCAGCCTGGCTGCGTTCACACAGCACAGCCTTCAGAGTTCAGCCTGGCTGCGCTCACACAGCACAGCCTTCAGAGTTCAGCCTGGCGGCGTTCACACAGCACAGCCTTCAGAGTTCAGCCTGGCTGCGTTGACACAGCACAGCAAACGTTCAGGGCCCACGAAGCTGCACCTTGTTTTTCACTTTGTTGCCCCGGAGAAAGAAAAAAGTCAACAGCACAAAATCCACTGCAGGCAAGATAGCAACAAAAATGTGGATGTTGACATATCAATATAATATAAATTCAGAGTATGCCACAGTCTACTCAAAAGACGCCTCTGGAACAAACAGGAGGGAAAGTTATCTGGATAAGAAGAGCAAAGAAATCTGAAAAACAAGTTAACGCCACAAGAATGACAAAAGTGGATTAAAACAAAAAACAAAAGTTTAGTTCCAGGAGATTTAGCTATCTTCACAGATCCCACAACTCCTTGTGGGTCATGGTTGATGGGAAATATTTGGGGAGACCTACTGAAGTAAGAATAGATTCAAATACATGCGAAGTCTTGGTACATGCGAAGTCTTGGTACATGTGAAGACCAAGCAAGGACAACTGGACAGACCTGTGTCTAAGATCTGTCTACTTCAAGAGACTGCTGGCCCAAATATACAAGACGAAGACACACCTTGGTATCTTTTTGTCTATCTTTGATGTTTTGTATATAAATTAATTTGTTGTGTCACACCATTCACAATTATTGGGCTGGTGCAAAGGTTTTTTGTGTATGTGGGTGTCACATGTACACTAGGTGGCAGTCTTACAACAGGTGGATGGATTCGGTGTTTAAATCACAGATAACAGGAAGTATGCATGCACAGGTTAGGAGCGTGTATTTTTTTTACCTACGGCACGCTACACTGACAAGGACATGAGACACCTCACTAATGCCATAGTAAATATTGTAGTGAAATTAATCTGTGTTTGGAGAAGTGAAGACGATGTACTCGTATCTGTGTCAGTAGATGGCTGGAAAAACGTTTAAGTTAGAATTACCGCTGCATTAGCTTTTGAATGTTTAAACCCCAATCGAGGATTCAGTCTAAATATGAGTGGGACCAGTAACATGCTGGGAATATCCAACTGAATCTATCAGAGACCTAAAAGGATCTAGACCTTCATTAATAAATTTAAAAAATCACCCAATATTAAAATGCTATCATTCTATCAACTCTGGCATCATTATAGATTATAAATCTGCAAATTCAAAGGTAGAGTTAAAAACGTTGTTTGGTCTGGGTGGCTGGCAGATTGTTATGATACAGATATAGTGAGGTTTTTTGTTTTAGGGAAGCAGTAAGTTGTTTGAAAGACATATACTCATTAGTATTCTTTAGGTAAAAATCAAGTTCCTCACCAAAACTGTAGCAATAGCACCATCACAGCTTTTGCCATGTCAGAACCAATGTCAGGATGTCTGCTTTTTCATTTAAAGATGAGACATAATTTGGAGAGATTTGTTTTCCAGGGGCTGTGTATTTGATAATACCACACAAAGAGAGCTTGCTGTTGAGTTGATAGAATGTTCATTACCCAGCAATGTAGATTTTTCTTTAACAGGATACCTGGAAAGAAGCTTGAAATTGATAATGGGGAAGTGAACCCACATTGGCTGGAAAGCCTCTCTGTTGGGTTTGTGTATGTGACTGGGATAAACAGGAAAACAGGCTTTTAACAGGAAATCTCCAGGAAAGCTTATTGAGTCTATTTATAAAGGTTTTCTATACTTTGTGCTAGTATGATTTTTTTGCGATCCATTTGCAATCCGTCGCTCTTACAAAAACACAGGTATTTCCCTGATGGTTTCCCAAATATCAACAAACCCTACATTCTCTGAGGAATCTGTCTGATAGCCAATTGTTTAATAAGAACAGTCTGCTAATAGTTTTGCAGCCTCTTCTAATAACAGGTAGGTTAACATGTGATTCTCTGTGTCACATGTACCAACATGAATAATTACAGCTGAAACCTTGTTACGTGTACAAGTTTGAGTGCAAAGCCAAAAACTGCATGAGATAAGATCATTCTAAACATTCAAACTGGCCAGTGGAGGGCAGATAATTCCGAGACAGAAACTGGAGATTTCAAAGGACAGATGAGTCAGACATTAGACCTGGATGACACAACAGCAGATGGAGCCAGGAATTTCCCCGGTGAAGCTCGTGAAGCTGACTTAAGCTCTCACAGCAAGCTTTTCCGTAAGTGGCAGGGCGTGTGCTTGGGTAAAGTGTGAGCCCTTTCAGTTAATGGAATTAGACATAGCTTGGAGCAGCCTGAGTTACGTCAAATAGCCCTTATACTTGCCTAAGCATGGTACTGGTATTAAGACCTGATTTGGCGTGTCAGCCGTCTGACATGGAAACCTTTTGAGGTACTTATCTTTTGAAGTGGAGGGAAAAGAAAAGAAATTTTTAAGGGGGGAAAAAAAAACTATAGTTATATTTCAATCGCACACTCTGTTGACCCGGATACAATATGAAGTTTTGCCTAAACATGTGCTTGCAGGGTCTGTGAAGTATAAAGCAGTGTACATCTATGATCCATCTACTGGAATGTTTTGTTAATTAAATTTATAGCTCAACTGCAGTCTTTTTACTTTCAGTCAACAAAATCAATCCATTTTGGAAATTCAACCTATATCTGACTCAATACGGCAGCATAACGATTACAATGCAGCTGTTTAAATTTTTTCATCTGTTGTTTCATACCGTTCAGTTTGGCAAACGGTAAACTTTTCACCACATTGAAGTGTATGGTGGTTCCCTCTTATCCTCTGAAGTTTCACAGTTCTATAATAAAGTAAAAGAATGTTCGCTTTCACGGTGGTCTCACTGACAACCACAAGTGAAAAAATCTACTATTCTCCTCTTCTGTGAATCTTAGAATCACTCAATATTCTAAACAGCTGGCATTCATTCAGGTTTTGCAGTATTTTTTATTTTTTTTGTTTGTTTTCAAATGGACTATTTAAGTTTTTGCGGGCAGCGGAAGTGGGAAACTGTGACAGAGTAGTAGTATTTTTTATTTATTTCATTCATCAATTAATTACATTTTTAAATGAAGAATTACACTCACATCCTCAGAAATGTGAGCAGATGGTGAAAAAAAAGAAAAGAGACCCTTGAAAAAAGGTGAGTGGGCGCCGTACACCTGCGTTTTCACCGCCAAGCCTGTGCTTGTAGACATGGCTTGGAAGATTAAACAATCTCATTGTCAAAGCAATAGGAATCTTGTCAGAGGAATCATGCTCCATTCGATCATACCCGTTCCGAAGACATAAGCGTTTTTTGACAAGAGGCCTTGATGTGGGACTGTGATAGTGAAGTAAAGAAGTTACTGAGGAGAAGGACCTGTTCTTCTATGCCTTTTAATGACATAGATGCATGGCTGTGACGTCTACCCACCTCAATGCTTTGTTAAACCGTCATGCACATGTGCTATCTCCCTTGTTCAACAGGAGCAGTCACGGTCTTCGCTTGAGACAATGGTAGTCCCTCTGTGCAGGAGGCACATTCTTGCCAGCTGTCATTCACGCTGTTGACCTTGTACATTTGTGTTGGAAAGTCCTGTTTGAATCTCAAGTGAAGGCAGAGGAATGTGTACTTCAGAAAAATATAATTAATTATAAAGAATATGTCACACAAAAATCCCAAAAACTGTGCTAACCGCTGGAACGGCCATCTTCTCTACCCCTGTGGCTGTGATGGTATGATGTTATTGAATTCCAGGGAAAAAAAAATAAACTTTTTGAACTTTTTAAAATCTATGAG
The DNA here is from genome assembly GCA_025775065.1 of Hiodon alosoides. Lineage (NCBI taxonomy): Eukaryota > Metazoa > Chordata > Actinopteri > Hiodontiformes > Hiodontidae > Hiodon > Hiodon alosoides. Next base: position 14,706 of record JAOYSI010003179.1, read on the forward strand.
ATATTACAAAAAATGTTATAAATATAAAAAAATATTTTTTATTTAAAATATTTACTATTATTTCTCCCTAATTTGTACTCACCAGCTGTGCATCCTGGCTTGTTTCAACAACAACTTCTGTCACCACCCACAGGGAGGGTGTCTTTGGATTCAATAATTTCACAAGCTGCAGGATACACAGCCTGCACAAGAGGTTTAGCACTGATTGGAGGAGAGGCACAATCAATCTGTGCTGTATTTATCATCACATCACATAGACATAAAGTTTTTTGTTTTTTTTCTAGGTTTGTAGGCCTATAGATTTGTGGCTTGGCAAACAATAATTCCCTGCGTTTGTGACGTCAAACGTCATAGAAAAGTTATTTTTGCTGTGTCCGAAATTGCTCCCTATCCACTAAATAGTGCACTATTTAGGGTGTCGGCCCTTTTGTAGTGGTGTCCGAATTCATTCCCTACATTTCGTTCCCTACATTTGTTCACTCATTCTTACCCACAATGCAATCTGATCGACCCCTATTTCCCATAATCCAACGCGGAGACGGCGGCAGAGTTCAAAATTATTATTTATTTTTTTTACTTGCGTCAAGTTTGCCTCCGGACTTGGGTCGAGGACACTGACAAGAAGAACCCTGTGAAAATGTTTGCTCGTGCACTTTTGTTGGGAGTT